>VMKM01003469.1:0-36058 GCA_008360985.2 Macquaria ambigua | reverse complement strand
CAATATGCAACACAGGTGTTTCTCAGTGGTATCTTAACATGGGACAGAATTTCTACGAAGCAGCTTGTGGTGCGATTGCAACAAGACTTTGCAGTGAACAAGGCATGAGCCAGCTGATAATCATGGTACGTAAGATTATTGTAATATTTATTCAAATTGTGTCTTGCAAAACATTGAAAAGTAGCTTTGGCTTTGGTGTTGTAATGTAAACAGTGTTCGAAATGTATCTTATTCTGTGTGTTGTAATAATGGTTACATTATAAAGGATTTCAAACAATAAAATAAAATGACCACGTCAGTAAAGTTCAGTTTTACTACTTTTGCATTTAATAACTTAACCTGTTTAATCTTGCAAGAATCTGTAATCTAACAGTAAACCAGATGAGATGATCCACGTTTGTAACATAAAAATGGAGCTTGTGATTGTAAAACCAAACTTGCCAAATGAGTTAGCTGTTTTTATCTTATTTTATTTCTTTATGTGATTAGATGATTACATTAACTTTGACAGCCAGACAGCAAAGTGGCCCATTTCATTGTTCATGGACCCTGCAGACTTGAAGACTCCAGTGAACTCTATCAATAATTATTATCACTACTATGTAGAAATGACCTAATAGTACTTCATGAACATAACTATGTGTTGAAATCACAGTAAACATGAAGGCTGTAAGTCAATTCCATTTAATCCCACATGACTAAAAATAATCTCAAATTAAAGATGATAATGAGTTAGGACTTCAAAATGTAAATCACAAATAATCAGACATTTAAAGACCAATATTTCTGAATATATGTTTTATCAGTTATTACTATTACTGTACACCTGATTGGGCTCAGTTACAGTCTGTATGAATGCATCATGCTGACGACACATTGACCTTTTTATTGTCTCTGCTGTGGTGAACATCTGATAAAAAGGGACACAGAGACTGATAACACAGCCCTAATTTCTGTAGCAGATAGTTTGGTGAGACTGCACTTTTCTGTGAATTGTTTTCTATGAGGAGCTGTGGTTAAGTGTTATTTTGAAGATAAAGTCAGGCATAAAGGGGCTGGTCCACAGTCTGTCTTTGCCTGCGGGGGAGGGAGACTGAACTTTGACTTTGTCTTTTGATTTTCACTGCTGCTGTTCCCTTGTTGTCATTGTAGTTTGTCCGCAGTCCCTGACTCGCACTGTTATGTAGCTGTTTACCACCAAGACCGCTAACCATGAGCTTTCCACTGCAGGCCTAGCATGTCTGGTCTTCACTTGGTGAAAAAAGGACGTGAACACAGAAAGATGGATCTGCAGAGGGACTTCACTGTGGCCTCTCCTGCTGAGTTTGTCACCCGATTTGGTGGCAACCGTGTCATCGAAAAAGTAAGAATGAAAGTCTTTCCTGTGTTTTTGAGCCTCTGCTTTTCACTGCTTAATGACATTGCAGCTTTTTCCAATTTTGGTCTTTCTTAAGGCGACACATGTGGCTTCTGTTTCTGTTACAGGTGCTGATAGCTAACAACGGGATAGCCGCAGTCAAATGTATGCGCTCCATCCGCCGCTGGTCCTACGAAATGTTTCGCAATGAAAGGACCATCCGTTTTGTGGTCATGGTAACCCCCGAAGACTTGAAAGCTAATGCAGGTCATTGTGAACTTGATACTTATCATTTTTTATTACCCTTCAGTTATCACCAAGCAGTTATCTGAGTGAGAGTGAGGGGAAACTGTGTCCTAGCTGAAAGTTAGCTGTTTGTTTAATAGTTACATAGAAAGTGATTCCCTGAAAGCCTGTACTAAATAAACTATCAATTTGTTATATGTTGCTCTTTTCCACTATAGAATACATTAAAATGGCAGATCATTACGTGCCTGTACCCGGTGGGCCCAACAACAACAACTACGCCAATGTAGAGCTGATAGTGGACATTGCTAAAAGAATCCCAGTGCAGGTACTCTTCACCATTTATGTTCTTTCTGGCCTGTGGCCTCAGAGTTAAACCTTCTCCTCTTTGACCTTGTCTACTGTGACAAATGATTAAATGTCTGTGTGCATCACTATTAACAGGCTGTGTGGGCTGGTTGGGGTCACGCCTCAGAAAATCCCAAACTGCCCGAGCTGTTGAATAAAGCAGGAATATCCTTCTTAGGTAAAATCCAGTTTGAAACCACACAACGTTCACATTCTTATTTTTATTTAGTTTAATCGCACCTGTGTCAGATCTCATTGTTAACTGACTGTGTTTCTCTCAGGGCCGTCCAGTAAGGCCATGTGGGCTCTAGGGGATAAGGTGGCTTCTTCCATTGTGGCGCAGAGTGCTAACATTCCCACACTACCATGGAGCGGATCAGGTGATGCTTTACCTCCCACACTGTGTCTCAGTTCTCTTAATGTAGAGTAACACAAACTGTACTGTAGACACAGAATATACTTATAGACCCTGTCATGTGGTTCATTTTAAAGTTCAAATTTGTGCACCTGTATAGAGTGAAAACAGGGTTTTTATGTTCTATGCTTGTGTGTGACGGTGCTCCAGGTCTGAGAGTGGACTGGGCAGAGGAGGACCAGACACTGGGCAACGTAATCAGTGTTCCTCCAGAGGTCTACACAAAGGGCTGTGTTCAGGATGTAGATGATGGGCTGGCAGTAAGCATATTTAGCAAATCATTATTATAAAATCTATACATTTGCTTTTTTTCCCCCCTTCAAGTGTATACCTTTTGCTAACTTATATTTTATGTGATGTTTCCCTGCAGGGGGCTGAGAGAATTGGTTATCCGGTTGTTATCAAGGCCTCTGAGGGTGGAGGTGGAAAGGGTATCCGGAAAGTAGAAAGTTCTGAGGATTTTCCAAGTTTCTTTAGACAGGTTTGTGTTATTACATTTTACAGCCGAATGCTTACTGTTGTGTTTGATGTCATTCTTACAGCTAATATGTTTTTTATGATTTTTTTGGAGTGCAGGTTCAGACAGAGGTACCCGGCTCGCCTATCTTCATCATGCAGCTGGCTCAGCATGCGAGGCACCTAGAGGTTCAGATACTGGCTGATGAGTATGGAAATGCTATCTCTCTGTTCGGACGAGACTGCTCCATCCAGAGAAGGCACCAGAAGATCATAGAGGAGGCTCCTGCCACCATAGCTGCTCCCTCAACATTAGAGCAAATGGAACGGGTCAGTTTACGCCACTGCATGTATTTATTTTTCCACTCTAGATAATTCTGGTGGAGACTTTACATTTTGTCTCCTCTTTCTGGCCCAGTATGCTGTGCAACTGGCCAAGATGGTGGGCTTCGTGAGTGCAGGTACTGTGGAATATCTCTTCTCTGAAGACGGAAGTTTCCATTTCCTGGAGCTGAATCCTCGCCTGCAGGTGGAACATCCCTGTACAGAGATGATTGGAGATGTAAACCTGCCGGCTGCCCAGCTTCAGGTAAACCTCTGTCAGTGGACATGAAGAAGAAGAATTATACCACAGATGCATACACAGTCAGAGATCCAACCTTTCTTTTTAACTCTGTGTTTCATCTCTGATAGATTGCGATGGGCATCCCCCTTCATAGAATTAAGGACATCCGCTTGCTTTATGGAGAAACTCCGTGGGGTGACACCATCATTAACTTTGAGACTCCAGACTGCATGCCAAGCCCAAGAGGGCACGTCATAGCTGTTCGGATCACAAGTGAGAACCCTGATGAGGTAGAGCTCAGTTCCATCAACACTCAAAACACGCCGCTTTGTTACGTACTTTTGATTTGCACCACTGACTTGTCGTCCTTGTGCTCCCTCACAGGGGTTCAAGCCCAGTTCTGGCACCGTGCAGGAGCTGAACTTCCGCAGCAGTAAAAACGTCTGGGGTTATTTCAGCGTGGGGGCAACTGGTGGCCTGCATGAATACGCAGACTCCCAGTTTGGACACTGTTTCTCCTGGGGCGAGAACCGTGAAGAAGCCATTTCGTAAGCCTTTTTTTTGTTTTGTTCTAATGATGCCTTGATATCTGATCTCAGACAGCCAGTAACGCAATATCTGCCTTAATGTTGCAACTGCCCATGCTGTAATAAAATGCAATAACCTGCCAACTGTATAATAAAATCTTAGAAGACAATTATGCAGTATACTTTTACAGCTAATGCAATTACTTTGTAGCAGGTGTAGGTTGAATTCTATAATATTGTAGAAGGTATAATATAATAATATGAAGTTAAAACTCTCATAGGATACATGTTGTCATCAGGTGTCACATTTGCCATGTGCTTCAGGAACATGGTGGTGGCTATGAAGGAGCTGTCCATCAGAGGCGACTTCAGGACCACGGTTGAATACCTCATTAAGATACTAGAGACGGAAAGCTTCCGAAACAATGACATCGACACTGGCTGGCTGGATCATCTCATCGCAGAGAAAGTGCAGGTAGGAGGCTGAAGAGCTTATAAATCATTACACGCCTAGGTACTTGGTCACTGACCTGGTGTGTAGTTTCTTTGTTTCATGAAGCCACGTGCTCTTCCTACAGGCGGAGAGACCAGATACCATGCTGGGTATTGTTTGTGGGGCTTTGCATGTTGCTGACGCGAGCTTCCGAAAGAGCATGTCTGACTACCTACATTCACTGGAAAGGTCAGTAGACACAGTCGCTTTTTATTAATGTCTTGCTACAATTTGTACTATATATTTATATAAGTGACTTTATGAAAACATAATCTGCTGCGTCTGTAGAGGCCAAGTACTGCCTGCAGCCAGCCTCCTCAACTCTGTCAATGTGGACCTCATATATGAAGGAGTCAAGTTCTGCCTTAAGGTATCTGCTTTGTTCCCTTCACTCATTCCTTGTTTGATTCAATCTGTTGCCTTTTTTAATGAATAAATTATCACCACTGCCGCCTGCAGGTGGCTCGCCAATCGCCAACAACTTATGTCATCATGATGAACGGCTCCAACATCGAGATAGATGTCCACAGGCTGAGTGATGGAGGACTCCTGCTGTCCTATGACGGCAGCAGCCACACCACCTACATGAAGGAGGAAGTGGACAGGCAAGAGCTCTTGAATCTGCACGTCTTGATTCATCAGTTTGCTTGTTTTGTTTGTTTTACTAATTCTTTACGAATTACTTCATCCCCGCAGCTACCGCATCACCGTTGGCAACAAGACTTGTGTGTTTGAGAAGGAGAAGGATCCCACGGTGCTAAGGTCGCCCTCTGCTGGTAAACTGCTGCAGTACATGATTGAGGATGGAGGTCACATTTGTGCAGGAGAGACATATGCAGAGATTGAGGTGAATGTGACAGATTTTTGGTAAAATTGATTTCTGTCTCTTTGTATTTTTATTGACTGCTTGTTTGTGTTTGTGTCGTGGTTTCAGGTGATGAAGATGGTGATGACTTTGACTGTGCACCAGTCTGGTTGTATCTACTTTGTCAAGAGACCCGGAGCAGTTCTGGAGCCTGGCTGTGTGGTGGCACATATAGACCTGGATGACCCCAGCAGTATACACCGGGTAAGTGAATGAAAAGTCACAACTTACAGTGCATACATTTCTCTCTTAATTGTGCCTTATAATTTATACCACTTTATTACATTATTCTGATGTTCAGGTCTTGGCTAAAAGTGTCAAATTAGCCATTTTGGTACATTTTGGCCTGAGTTTGAATATAAAATATTATATTACAAGTTGGTTGTTTAAGCTCTGGTTGGTAAACAAATAATTCTGTCATCCGCGTCCCACGTTTTAACCGTTTTTGCTGTTAATTGCAGATAATAATGGAATCTGTTCTTTCCTGCTTTCGCCTCCTGTCGTAGGTGGACCTCAACACTGCCATACTGCCACCCCAGCAACCACTGCCCATTGTTGGGGAAAAGCTTCACCAGGTGTTTCACAGCGTGCTGGAAAACTTGGGTAAAGTCATGGATGGCTACTGCCTTGAAGAGCCCTTCTTCAGCAGCAAGGTACATCGCAGGTTTTCTGCCACTGCAGAGTCTTAAATTAAACCATCAGTTTCATTAATTATATGTGCGTGTTCATGCCTGCAGCTGAAACAGTGGGTGGGTACCCTGATGAAGACTTTAAGGGACCCCTCGCTGCCGCTGTTGGAACTCCAGGAGATCATGACGAGTGTGGCGGGTCGCATTCCTCCTGGTGTGGAGAAAGATATCCGTAAAGTCATGGCCCAGTACGCGAGCAACATCACCTCTGTCCTCTGCCAGTTCCCTAGCCAAAGGGTGAGAGATGCTCGGTGACGTACTGCTGATTGCATCTGTGCCTTTGTTGTCAAGATGATATGATGATGTATGTTTGCCTTCGTTTATTCCAGATTGCAAATGTTCTAGACAGCCATGCAGCAACTCTACAGAGGAAGGCTGACCGAGAGGTCTTCTTCATGAACACTCAGAGTATTGTTCAGCTGGTACAGAGGTTAGTTTTTGTCTTTTTCGTCAGATGCAGATTGTACAGCAGTAATACATAACATATAGAATGATATTGGTATTGAATACGTCTGGTCCAGGTACCGCAGTGGAATTCGTGGTTATATGAAGTCTGTGGTTCTCGATCTGCTGAAGCGATACCTGCAAGTAGAGATGCAGTTTCAGCAAGGTGACATTAATACACTAAACTTTTTCATTTTCTTTCATCTTAACTGTGGTTCGTTTGTCATCGCTAACATAATTTTATTTCACTCTTGTTCTCACAAACAGCTCACTATGACAAGTGTGTCATCAACCTCAGAGAGCAACACAAACCCGACATGAGTCCTGTGCTGGAGTACATCTTCTCTCATGCCCAGGTCTCCAAGAAGAACGTCCTGGTCACAATGCTCATAGTAAGGCGTTCATTAACCTCAACATGCATAAATTAAACAATCCTCCAACACTTAAGTTTTAGTGAAAGACGCTTTGTGCACTGTGTAGGACCAACTGTGTGGAAGAGATTCCATGCTAGCAGACGAGCTGATGTCTATCCTGAACGAGCTCACGCAGCTCAGCAAGGTGGAGAACTCAAAGGTGGCCTTGAGAGCCAGACAGGTAACATCTAAGACTGCCTGCACCTCAGTTAAACAAGAATATATTGTTTAATCAAAGTAATCTGGCAGACAGGGCACCTCAACAGACCATCAGTCTTCAGATTTTAAGAAATGATACACCCTTTTTTACAATCAGGTTATTCCATCTGTATAGACTTGATATTATATTTGTCATTGTGTCGTAGGTCTTGATTGCCTCCCATTTACCATCATACGAACTGAGGCACAACCAGGTGGAGTCCATCTTCCTGTCAGCCATTGACATGTACGGCCACCAGTTTTGTCCAGAAAACTTGAAGGTTAGCCTCGTGTGGAGACATTTCATCGTAATCATCTATTGTTAGTGGCTGGGATATCAAATGATTTATTTCTTTTTCTTTTGCACAGAAACTCATTCTCTCTGAAACCTCCATTTTTGATGTTTTGCCCACTTTCTTCTATCACTCCAATCAAGTTGTCTGCATGGCTGCCTTGGAGGTACGGTCAGCAGATTCACACTGAGGAGTTTATTTCTTATACATTTGTGTTTCTTAATTGGTGATAATGACTTGTTCCGTGTTGACTTCCAGGTGTACGTGCGCAGAGCTTACATCGCCTATGAGCTAAATAGCATCCAGCATCACCAGCTGCAGGATGGAACGTGCGCTGTAGACTTTCAGTTCATGCTGCCGTCATCACATCCGAACAGGTAACACGTTTCCTTCACTAAACTGCGCTGCAAAGGCTCTTTAGCCACAGATGAACAACACATTGTTGCCTAATTATTGAACTACTGGTGAATCACTGCCACTTCCAAAATGTGACAGATATTGTCTCAACACAGCATCAGAGGCTGCGGTGTTGTCTCTCTGTCCTGTTGAGACCTTTCACTTGTGTTGATGGCAGAGCGGACTTCCACTGATCGAGCAGGATTTCAATAAACCAAATGAACAGACTTTTCATAGAAACATACTTCACTTTGTGTCTGTTTATAAAGAAATCCAGGCCTTACAAAACATCCTTTAAGTGTCCTTCAGCCCTCACCAGTCTTCTCTATAACATTGGCCTGATGGATCAATAAAAATAAATTGATACACTGCTGCTGTAACTGCTTATGGCTAACTTTGAATGCAGAATGGTTTTACCCACTGAATGTGAATGTGCACAGCGTCTTGTAAAGAGCCTCAAATCTAACCATAATGCCTTGAGGTAGCGGTACAGATTGATCATCCACTGCTGATATTCACCTGTCAATCATCTTATTTCAGAGGGAGCAGCCCTACTCTGAACAGGTAGAGTACAGCTCCTCCCAACCAGCCAAACCACCTGATCGTGTGTATGTCTCACAGCAATGCATGTCGAATGCACTGTGTTGCTTTTTTCCCCCCGCCTTCTGTCCTGTGAAACCTGAAACATTTGCTTTTGGACTTCTCTAACAAGTCCTTCTTAATTCACCTTTTAGCTTCTGCTTCTCAACTCTCAAAGCAATACTGAGCTTTTTGAGAGGTACATCTTTTATTTAATCTATGTTCCTCTTAAAAACTTCAAGCCTGTTGACTGCTGCCGAATTGGGAGCCTGAATTCTCCAGCATCAGATTTTGATTCTTGATTTGCAACTCTCAGCCAGATACAGTAACAATTGCTCTTGATAACAACAATTCATAATCCCTTTCAATTCAATACATGAAATGTACCTGTCAACTGTATGTAATTATAATTGGATATGAGGGTGGTCATACTTGGTTGCTTTTTGTTAAATAGATAAGAACTTGCTTTAATTGCTTTTTGTATGAATGTTCATACTTTTGGCTGTTCAGTGTTTTTTTCTAAAGCAAACCCTCTCTATGTGATCATTCAGCGGTCCTGTCTCGCTGTCACTGTCTGTGTGTGTCTCATTTTCAGGGTTCCTGTGCCAATGAATGGGGGAATGAGGCGGCAGAGCAGTGAGCTCTTCATGGAGGGAGCCTTGTCTCCACCATGCCAGAGAATGGGCGCCATGGTGGCTCTCCAGTGTTTTGACGACTTCAAAAGGTCACTTTAAAGTTTCTCTCCTATTTATTGATGGCAAAGATATGTAGATCAAAGTAAAGATAGGTTATTGCATGTTGATGTGTGTTTTGTTTTTTTTTTCTTTTGCAGGAATTTTGATGAAGTTCTCTCCAGCTTTGCAGAGCCCCTCTTGGAGAGTGCTCCGTTCTTAGAGTCCTGCTCCGGTCTCTATGAGGAGGAGAACTTCAAGGTGAGCGCTGTGGGTGTGTAAGGGTCGCTGGCTTATCAATAAATAAGGCTGTTTTCATTTCACCAATTTCTCTTCCATCCCTTACAGAATACGAGGGACAACCCAATCCACATCATTAATGTGTCCATAACAACAGCGGACACAGAAGATGACGATGCTTTGGTTACAGCCTTCACTGCCTTTGCTCAGTCGAAGGTCAGCTGGCTTCTTAACACACGATTGTTTCAGGTTTTTGTTACTGAACTGAAAATTGTGTATTTTTTTGTTTTTTTACAGAAATCTGTCCTCTTTGAGTATGGAATCAGGAGAATCACATTTTTGATTGTGCAGAAGGTAATTCAACAACCATCTCAGCAAGTACACTATTTTCATTAGACCCACTTTATCATTTGTATATATTCATATATATTATTTTTTGAAGTACTGGAGAAGGCCATGAATGACTCTTGACTCTTCACTGTTTTTGACCAAAGTTCAACTTGTCTTTTTTATAGATCGGCCTAAATGCATACAACTTAGTTTGTTCTTGGTACTGTGCTGAAAATGTGCTGCTGAGTTATTAATAAATAGAATAAGAGAGTGAATAAGTGACTAATATTCATATTTAAAATTCAAAATGGATTTATTTTTAATTTTTCCCTATATATGGTGTTACCTCTATTGCATTTATAACTCTGGTTGGCTACTCATTTAATAAAAATATAACTTATAATAATGTAGATGTTCTTAGCACAGCTGTCCTCTTAACTGTTTGTGAACCATAGTCTCCAAATCCTTATATTGTCTTTAAACTACATGTGACACAGCATAGTTTGGCAGTTCATACCTTTTTTGTGCTAAAATATGATTTAGTCACTGCCTCACCAGTAAAACACATTTACTCTAAAATTCACTTGCTTGGTATCTGATTATTATTATTCTGACCATTTCAACAGAGAGAATTTCCCAAGTTCTTCACGTTCAGAGCGAGAGATGGGGTAAGTTTTTCTTAATAGATCCTGTAATCATAGAATTGACGATCAGATTGATGATCAGATTGCTGCCTGAGGAGATGATGACCCCTCCGATCTACACCTCTCCTCAGTTCCAGGAGGATCGAATTTACCGTAATCTGGAGCCAGCTTTAGCGTTTCAGCTGGAGCTCAACCGCATGAGGAACTTTGACCTGACAGCCGTTCCCTGTGCCAACCACAAGATGCACCTCTACCTCGGTGCTGCTCGTGTGCAGGAGGGGACTGAAGTCACAGACTACCGCTTCTTCATACGAGCTATTATCCGCCACTCAGATCTCATCACAAAGGTACGCAGAGCAACAGGAAAGTACAACTTATTATTCTTTAACAAAAATAGACATCATTAGTGCTTGTTATGTTTTTTAGATTGCCTGTTTTCCCAAGGTGAAAGGTTTATAATTGATTAAAGAAAATGTTGGTAATATTTGGTTGGTGGTAATGTTGTTTTGGTGATTTAAATCTCTTTTCATACCCAACCAGGAAGCCTCGTTTGAATACCTTCAAAATGAGGGAGAACGTCTTCTGTTGGAGGCCATGGATGAGTTGGAGGTGGCCTTCAGTAACACCAGTGTCCGCACAGACTGCAACCACATCTTCCTCAACTTCGTCCCCACTGTCATTATGGACCCCTCTAAAGTCAGTGTCCAGCACATATATGCTACCTCAGTATTGTATTACCAGAATCATTATTCATAGTTGCATTTAGTTGTCAGAATTCATGTCAGTTTGCTTTTGTTTTAGAGGCGTCCTTTTTGTTATGATTTCATTTCCTGTAGTCCACATTCACTGAACTATCTATACAGACTTCAGTCTTCTGCATATATATCAGATTTATTTCTCAGTGGTCCTTTTAACATCCTTGTCCTCTTCTTGGGACCCCCAGATAGAGGAGTCTGTTCGCTCCATGGTGATGCGCTACGGCAGCCGTCTTTGGAAGCTGCGGGTCCTGCAGGCTGAGCTCAAGATCAACATCCGTCTGACACCAACTGGGAACGCCGTTCCGATCCGCCTGTTTCTCACTAATGAGTCTGGCTATTACTTGGACATCAGCCTGTACAAGGAGGTCACTGACCCAAGTTCTGGACAGGTGAGGACAGTAGACTGAGGCACCCTCTTTCGAGCATTTTGTGAAATTAAATGTGAACCAAAAGATGTGGTTTGTGGCAGGGGGATTTGTTCTGTGTGGTTGTTTTATCACTAATTCACCTCATCATGTTTCCCTTTTCAGATCATGTTCCAGTCATATGGTGATAAGCAGGGTCCTCTGCATGGCATGCTGATCAACACTCCGTATGTGACTAAAGACCTGCTGCAGGCTAAGCGCTTCCAGGCTCAAACTCTGGGGACGACATACGTCTATGACTTCCCTGAGATGTTCAGACAGGTACTGCTGACTCACTGAATTAGGTTTATTTCTTTTTTTGTGGTTCCTAAGGTGTCTGACTCATACTGAAAATCTTCCTGTAGGCATTGCTTAAGCTGTGGGGTCCAGGGGACAAACAGCCTAAAGATGTGCTGATGTGCACCGAGCTGGTTCTGGACCCTCAAGGTCGACTCGTGCAGATGAACCGCCTGCCTGGAGACAATGATGTAGGACGCTTTTTAGAGCATTTATGTCAGTTCATGCTTTCTCAGTGTGACGATACTGATAACCACTGTAACCATCCTTCACCAGGTGGGAATGGTTGCCTTCAGGATGAAGATGAAGACTCCAGAGTACCCAGAGGGCAGAGATATCATTGTCATCTGTAATGACATCACTCACATGATCGGCTCATTTGGTCCTCAAGAGGATGAGCTGTTCCTCAGGGCGTCTGAGCTGGCTCGGGCTGAGGGCATCCCCCGCATTTACATCGCAGCCAACAGTGGAGCGCGCATCGGCCTCGCTGAAGAGATCAAACACATGTTCCAGGTGGCCTGGATTGACCCCGCTGACCCCTACAAGGTGACCTCTGAAATGTGTTTCTCCTCTTATTTGCATTAGACACTAGTTGAGGAAATGACCACAGGGAAACCTGTAGCAATATGTACGTGTGGTTTGACATTTCTTAATATAAATTATTTCCATTTCTCTGCAGGGTTTAAAGTACCTTTACCTGACACCGCAGGACTACACACGGATCAGCTCCACCAATGCTGTTCACTGTCACCATGTAGAGGAAGCTGGAGAGTCCAGGTACAGCAAATCATTGGTTGTTTGTTCTCATTAAGTAGCAAATTCAGCTAATTGAAATATTTGGCACCCTAACTTGTGTCTGTGGGGTAACAGAGATTTGTTCTTTCTTGGTCGTCATCACTGTGCCCATCTGTTACAGGTACATCATCACTGACGTCATCGGGAAGGACGAAGGTCTTGGGGTTGAGAACCTGCGAGGTTCTGGCACCATTGCTGGAGAATCCTCTCAGGCCTATGAGGAGATTATAACAATTAGTATGGTGAGAATGTGGATCTGATTTCTCAGAGTAAGAAGAGCCCATTTGATCCTCGGGGTCGTTGAGTCACTTTTTATGCTCTTGCAGGTGACATGTCGCGCGATTGGAATCGGAGCCTATCTGGTCCGTTTGGGACAGAGAGTGATTCAGGTGGAAAACTCTCACATTATCCTGACTGGAGCAGGCGCTCTTAACAAGGTTTGTTGGTTTAACCAGTGTTATAGATGAATAGACAATATTCATTAAAGTCATTATAATAAACACATTTGTCATATTAGACCTGGGAAAGCCAATGAATGATGTGAGGATATGTTGCTATGCATGCCATCTGTTGTGGATGTTGTCAGCAGTGGAATGGTTTGGAGCAAATATGTGCAGTAATAAAGGCAAACAAAAAGGCAAATTGGAAGAATAATGGCAAAATATGCCGTAGACAAAGCCAATCAAAAGAGAGATTACTTTGTTGGTCTCCTTAAACACTTTTAACATCTGCTGTGGGCTTAATGGATACTGGTGACTTCAGGTTAGGGGTTGTTTCAAGACAGGTAAATGGTCAGGAGCAACTTCAGGTACAGAAGGAGCTGAGAGAGAGAGAGAGAGAGAGGAGGACCAGACAAACTATACTGCAGCTGCGTGTTGTCGCTTGAACACTTCAGTGTGAAGTAAACTTGCTCATTTTGTGGTGAGTTAAAAAAAAAAAAGTCCCTGAACGTGGTCATTGAAGTTCCTGTTTCTGTGCAGGTTTTGGGCAGAGAGGTCTATACTTCCAACAACCAGCTGGGAGGGATCCAGGTCATGCACAATAATGGAGTCACACACAACACTGTGCCAGATGACTTTGAGGGGGTCTTCACCATCCTCCAGTGGCTCTCCTATATGCCAAAGGTTTGTCTGAATGTGTGTGACTTTTAGGTCTATAAAAGTAACAACACTTCAGATGGCTGACTGTAGTTCTTCTTCTCCTCACAGAACAAACACTCCCCTGTGCCTGTCATAGCAACTACAGATCCGGTGGACAGAGAGATAGAATATACTCCTACAAAAGCACCGTATGACCCCCGCTGGATGCTGGCTGGGAGACCTCACCCCAGTGAGTGTCAAGACGCTCTGAAAAACTCTGAAAGTGTTGTATTTCATTAATCAGTCCAGTTCATTTCCTTTCTGTCTGCACTTGTGTCATTAGCGGTGAGAGGTGCCTGGCAGAGTGGATTCTTCGACCACGGCTCTTTCATGGAGATCATGGGGTCCTGGGCTCAGACAGTGGTAGTGGGCAGAGCACGGTAAATGTGTTTACACTCAATGTACACACTCGTTAAATATTGTGTTTTAAACCTTACACGTAAATCGACTAACAACTCTGTCGAATGAAAACAGCTTAGGAGGAATTCCCCTCGGTGTCATTGCTGTCGAAACACGCACAGTTGAGTTCACAGTCCCGGCAGATCCAGCAAACCTGGATTCAGAATCTAAAGTGAGTAAATCTCACCATCAGGTTTATGGTTTAAACATATTAGATCACAGTATTTCACCTCTACCCATGTTTTTGTGTGTTCATGTCAGGTTATGCAGCAGGCTGGCCAGGTGTGGTTTCCAGATTCAGCCTTTAAAACAGCTCAGGCGATTTGTGACTTCAACCGTGAGCGTCTGCCTCTCATGGTGTTTGCCAACTGGAGGGGCTTCTCTGGTGGCATGAAGGGTACAGGACAAATACTAAACTTTGCAGAGAGACTGTGTTATATTTAGGAGTTTTTGTTATGAAATAAAAAAAAATCTGTTTTTGCCCATTTCACTCCCAGATATGTATGACCAGATACTGAAGTTTGGGGCCTATATTGTGGACGCCCTGCGTGGTTTCCATCAGCCGGTGCTCGTGTACATCCCACCACACGCTGAGCTGAGAGGAGGCTCATGGGTGGTGATAGACCCCACCATCAACCCACTGTGTATGGAGCTGTATGCAGACAGGGAGAGCAGGTACATAAAGAAATCTTTTTTCTTTTACTCTATGGTGTTTCCAACATAAGCAACAGGTGTGTGGGAGAATAACCAGTTTCTGCCTTGTTGTTGTCTCCCTGCTGCTGTTGTGCTTTCTATGTCCAGAGGTGGTGTGCTGGAGGCTGAGGGTACAGTGGAGATCAAATTCAGGAGGAAGGACCTGCTGAAGACCATGAGAAGACTAGATTCAGTCTATGCTAGTCTGGTTGAGCAGCTTGGTAAAGGCTATTTCTTTCTCACACAACCACTTGCATTTATTTTCCTTTGAATTGCAATATGGCTGAGATGTTCATAACCTTACTGGCAAGACTTGGAGTCACTCAGAGCACTTCTGTTTTCATCAGCTTCCCCAGAGCTGTCTGACAAACAGTGCCGAGAGCTGGAGTCAAAGCTCAAAGCAAGGGAGGAATTCCTGTTGCCCATCTACCACCAGGTGGCAGTGCAGTTTGTAGATCTCCATGACACCCCAGGCAGGATGCAGGAGAAGGGTGTCATCACTGTGAGTGAGCACTTTATGAACACTGATATTATGACTGGCGTTACGTTTGCAACATTAGATGCAGAAAATAAACTTGTATTTAGAGACGATTCACTCATTACTGTGCCTTTTGATACTCCTGACAGGATATTTTGGATTGGAAGAATGTGCGGACCTTCTTCTACTGGCGTCTGCGTCGCCTCCTGTTGGAGCAGGTGGTGAAGTGTGAGATTCTGCAGGCCAACAAGGACCTCAGCGACGGACACATGCAGTCCATGCTGCGACGCTGGTTTGTTGAAACAGAAGGAACAGTCAAGGTATGTTACGACAGTCGGAGAATACTGTCTCTGCTCATGCACAAAATGTAATCTAAACATTGTGAATTAATGTCTGTAAAGTGGTGCACCTGATGTAGAAAAAATATATACATTTTTTAATTTTATGGGCATGGCAGAATAGCTGTGTGACATTATACTTTTAGCGTGATGCAATTTTTGAACATTGTCAGCACTTACATACAGTACAATACCTAGTTGTTGCATCCAGTGTCAGTGTTTGCCTGTGGCCCGGTTGCTTTTGAGCACTTCATTATTAAAACTGATCAGAGATTTGAAGGTGCTTCTGTCTGCTTTTCCAGGCCTACCTCTGGGATAATAACCAAGCAGTAGTTGAGTGGCTTGAGAAGCATTTGTCCGAGGAGGATGGCACTCGGTCAGCCATCCGAGAGAACATCAAGTATCTGAAGAGAGAAAACACTTTGAAACACATCCGCAGGTATGCAGACACACACACACACACACACACACACACACACACACACAACACATTTAGGACAAATAAATCAAAGAGATTCCCGTATCTTCTTATCTGCTGAGTCCATCCTATAAGTGAAACCTTAATATTGATGGAGTCATGATGGTGGTATGCAAGTGGGCAGACAACTGAAAGTCATATTTTCTTCATATGTAGAAATGACAGGATATACTGCAGACCAGCTTCCCTATCTCTGCATTTTCACTGCTTAAAATAATTTCTCCCAGCATGTTTAATAGCCAAGTTTGTGTTATAATTTTCCTCTTGTGTTCTAGCCTGGTGCAGGCCAACCCTGAAGTAGCCATGGACTGCATCATCCACATGAGCCAGAATATCACTCCATCACAGAGGGCCAAGCTCTCGCATCTGCTCGCCACTATGGACAGCGCCAGCACCAGTTAAGCTCAGGGGCTTTATCAGGTTATATTATAGAACAAAGTTATTATTATTATTAGTTGACTGTACTGTATAGTAAAGGGCAATTTCTTTGCAGTAACGCACACATGCACAAAGGGACTTATTCCTCAGTGATCACAAAACAACTACAGTGCTCTGCCTGTTGTAAACATTGCTGTTGAATGGCGTCTTTGCAGGGATGTCATAATCCGTTCCAATGACTGACAGGCAGAGAGTTTATCTTTTACATTTTGAGGTAAGCAGTCAGTCTTTTCAGCTGCTCAGTCCAGGAACTTTCTGGTTGACAAACTATGATTGTAACGCACATTTCACTTGGCTGTATTTCTACACAAAGGTGTGTCAGTGTTAAATTCTGCCTCTGTGCAGTCTGTTGAGGCCAGAGTTACAGTACACAAGCTTCATGAAGTGGTAGACTTTATATTTAGGTGCTGGTTATCATGTTCAGTTAAAGGTATTAAATAAAGAATTTGTGTTCATCTTTGAATGTAGCTCGGACAACTGATGAATTTTTTGATCAGTTTTAAAATAAAACAAAAATCACATTTCTGAGCCAGAAAATGGTGAAATCAATCAATTATGTTTCATTTCTGCTTTGACAAAAATATGAAATTCATACCAGTATTGTCATGGAGAAATGCAAATTAAGATAATAAGTGGTTTCACGAGTGCAGGTGTGTTATTTCACTGTTGACGTTGGACTCAGTCGTCCATCCTTTCATTGTTTGTTTATGTGTATCTATGCTGTAGTGTTTTGTGTGCTAAGACAATGTTATGAATGATAGGAGAGACTGTGACACTGTATGCAATACTTCTAAGATTTTCTTTCATTTGTTTGTATATCGCCGATATAATGCAGTAATTCTTAAGACTCAGGTTTTGCGAAAGGTGGACAATAATCGCCAAAGTGGTCCGCCAAGTGATGGCTTCACTTGCCTTACCTCTGATCAAAACATCAGCCATGACATTTCATTCTGAATGTATATAAACTATTTCCTGCGTCTTGTATTGTACCAAGGACTGTTTGTTAATAAATGTCATTGAGATATTTTTTTGGCAAAAGAAACTTCTTTTATTTACCCATTTGATTTTTATCATGATCAAGTTAATGAACATAATTTACATCTGACTTTGAGACACGTTAATCACAGTGTGTAAAAGAATAATGTGTAAAATCTGGATCACTCCAAGTGTTGGCACACAGTGGGTAAATACAGTCGAAAGAAAGCTTTTCTGTGGCGATAGCAATTTGAAACATTCAAATATATACAGCAAAAGATTGATAGAGTCATCACCTTCTCTAGCTGCCTTTTATAAATATAAATAAAACATCACAGCAATAATGTCTAGCACAATACAACAGACAAGAGACGGGGAGCTACAGTATGGTAGGGCTTTAAAACGCAGAGCGAACAGTAGAAAAACTGGCGGATGCTAACTTACATGTCCACAGTCTTTGAACTCATAAAGGCTTTGAGTCTTTGCTTGGCAAAGCTAGATATTTTAACTTAACTTTTTCTTACAGTCACCTCTTTATTCATCAGCACTTTTAGTTCTTAATGAGCAGTTTTCTTGTGGACTGTATGTGAAATGATTTTAAAACATCCTTCTCCAAGTAGTTCCCAGCTGACTGTAGGAAAGCAGTGTGATTTGTACTTTTAGTAGCACACAAGAAACCAGAATTCAGACTTTGACCTCAGACTTCTTCAGTTGGCGTCCACAGATATCCAGAGACAGTTGAATAAATCATTTTGACTCTGTCAAACTCTGACTCAGTTCGGCTGCTTTATAACAGCGCGATAGGCTTGCTGTTGGCTGGTGTGACCATGTACTGGGAAGACAGGGGATCCTGGGAGGTGTAGGAGGTGTAGAGGCCCGTCACTTGCACATCTGACAGCGGCAGGTTCGCTCCAGTGGAGACAAGGGGGAGGTTGGCTGTTCCCAAGTCACAGTCTGATAGTCGGAGGGGTGAGTTACTGAAGGTACCCAAGGCATCCAGGTTAAAGCTGTCGTCCTTCATTTCCTCCCACAGGTTACCTAAGCAGACAGACAGAGAGGTTAGTGTACTGATGCAGCAACACTACAATTATCTAGCAAACAAAAAACCAAGCTGACACTTAAAAAACATTATTTACCTTGAAGGGCAAAGTCCATGATGCTAGGGTCCAGTGCATCCACCTCTGTGTGTGTATCACCATGCACACTGTAGAAATCGTCTGGCGGCTTGCTCGAATGCTGGGTGAGTGGACTGTGGGAAAGGTCAGGGACCGTGTGGAGGGGAGGTGTCTGGGCCGGGGCAGGGGACATGGGGCCCAGGCGGGCCTGAGCCTGGAGCTGGGCCTGAAGCTGGTGGTGCTGGTGCATGGGTAAACAGGGCAGGGACAGCGTGACTATAGGCTGAGGCTGCATCTGGACAGGCAGCGGGAGGCCAGTTGGACAGCTGGGCAGCCGGGTCATGCCGGGCTCTAAAGCCTTACGTCTGCAGTTCTCCGGGCGGTCTGTGATCAGTTTGTCCAACTCATCTGCAGGGAAAAAGACAGATTATCAGACTAATGACATTGCCCGTTTTTGATGACTCATTGCCTGGCTGGGCAGTAGACCTTTTACATTCAACAAAATACATTTCTGACCAGGGTTAGCCATGCTGCGGCGGATGGCTGGGAGGTCCTTGCGTTTCCACTTCTGCATCTCTTCCTCCATCTTGTCAATTTTGGCAGGGTTCAGTGCCCATAGACAGCCCTTACGGGATGAGCTGCTCGTCTTGTTCTCCACTTTCTCAAAGCATTTGTTTAAGGACAGGTTGTGTCTGACTGAGTTCTTCCATCCATCAGGTGCAGTCTGCAGGGAGAGACGTATTGTATAATCAGTCACATTCTTTTTCTGCATGCACCTTCTCTCTTTGTCCTTTTCTGTAATAGGAATAGAGTATCATACCTTGAAATAAGGAAAGTGTTCCTTCATAAAGCTATAGATCTCACTGACTGGGAGGCTGCCAGTTTTGCTGTTTTTCAGAGCCATGGCAATCAAACAGCTGGAGAAAAAAAACACCAGAAAAAAAAAAGTAGTTCAAAGCAGGGAAGGTGAAATACACTAGAGAAAATTAAGGAGATTTGGTGGATATTATCATTTTGTTTAGCTAAATAAGTGAGGTCTGACCTGTAGGAATAGATTGGCTTGGGGAAAGACTTGGGCTGCAGCTCCTGTTCTTGCGGAGCCAGGCGAGGTTGTGTGAATAGACTTTGGTTGTTGAAAGAGACATTGCTATAAAGCCCACCAGTTGAACACTACGAGAACAAGGAGAGAGTAATGAGAAGCTTGACTACAGAGGTCCATGTGGGCAATCCACACAAGAAGCAAATCAGCAACAACATAAAATATGAGTACGGTCTGCAGGAATAAGCACAATCCCAATAATGAAGTCTCTTTATTAGCTTAGAGTTTGATACCTGTTGTGCAGTTTGGGTTAGAGAGTACACCTGCTGGGGTGCAGGCTGGTAGACTGAGGTAGGGCACTGGTATCCCGGGGAGGGCAGCCCATTCATGGAGAATGGAGACATCTGTGAAACAGATACAGGTTTATTTGACAATCAATCCTATAAGCAGCATAAAACATACAGATTTTTTTCTTTTCTTGCAATGTTGTTCAAACTCACACTTCCACTGTGCGTGTTGATGATGCTGATTCCCAGAGGGCTGTGCTGCATGTTGCTCTGGAGGTGGAGCATGGAGCCTTGACCCGCTGTCATCGTCATGTTGCTCAGCTGAGCTGTTTTTAGATTAAAGCAAAGTTCACCGAAAAATATCATCAGATCTTTCTTTTTTCCCCCCTCACCTGAAGTGCTCTCTATTTACCCAGATAGTTATGGTGTGATTCCTGAGGTCTGAAGATGTCGGCTGTAGTTTACGACAGTAGAATGGGGCTTAATGGTTGTTGGTTTGTGATGTTCAGAATAATATGGCTACTTGTAACCATTTAGAGACTTTTTAAAGTTTCTTTCTTCTGCACAGTGACAGAGAGTTGAAAGTGGTTCGCAGTTAAGCTGTTCAATATAAGATCTGTGGACTGATCTTGTAAGTAACCATTTCATTATGTTTTGAAACGTAAGATATTGATGAGTTTTTTAAAGTATAATTGTTTACGCTTTGATCTGTCTATCATAATATTAAGGCGAGCAAAAGCTCATCGCTCAAACTTCAGCAAATCCCACCAAAACTATCCCAATGGATTAATCTCTCTCTTTGTTGTCAGTGTAGAACAATTCCCAACGGCAAACACAGCAATCTTGTATTTTCATTGCTCTTAATATTTCAAGATAAGTCTTAAAAAACTGTGTTCATATCTGCAGAGGCCAGAAATCCACAAGAATCCAGCAGTGATTCATCCAATCAGAGAGATGATGCGGTTTTTGAATGTTGCACTGTCCCCTCCCTGTCACCTCACCTGTCTGTTGCTCCAACAAGCTGCCCTGGGAGGGCCCGTTACTGTGGCCTCGGCTATCAGCCATCTGCTGTAGTCGGGGCACATCCACAGAGGTGAGCCATGACAGAGACTGCAGGTCCCCCGGGAGGTCCTCCTCCCTCAGCTGGGAGGGGTCCGTGGTCAGAAGCCTTCAAGAGAGAAGGAGGAGGGGGGGGGGTTAACACGGCTGTCAGCTCAGACACACACAGACCACAAGTGGAATTTAAATCTAAACACTTGATAAAACAGTTTGTCCTTCAAAGTCAAAAGCACTGTAATGATTCTGAATGTGAGGAAACAGAGATGAAAGCTGCTCAGTGAAGCTGTGTATGTATTAGCCATCCAGGATTTACTATAAGAAGATTAACTACAAGTGTTATTAAGCAGTGACAGTTTTAATCAACAATGAGGGAGTTAAACAAGCTTTACATTCAGAGTTAATCATCTGTTGAGATTGTGTTTTTTTGAGTGATCTTTGTTTTCTCATAGTTTATACATGTCTGCTTTTTTGCTGATGATGAATACACATTTGAAAAATAAACTAAATACAAAATAGCAATTGAAGAATATAAAAAGAACATTTCACACATAAGAATATTTTTCAACCCATCATTTTATAAATGTTGTGCTATAAACTGGAGATTAAATGTGGGCTTTCTGTTTAACCAGTGCACTGCCAATCAGCTTTCAGTCATTACGTCTTTTATGTGGCGAGCCTCGAAGAAAAAGAAAGAAAAGAGAGGAATCCTCTTGAATCCTCTCCAGTCTTCTCTGCACACACACTTACTGCGCAAGGGTTTAGTAATTGGGGTTGCTATGACAACACATGCTATTCAGTTACTTTGTGTGTCTGTGGACAGTGTAGTACACCCCCCCCTCCCCATACACACACACCAAATCTCCTAATAAAAAATCAACCCTGTGTCAGGTGACCACGGTCTCGCCTTAACCATTGGCTGAATCATAAGTAAACAACGCATGAGATCGTTTGAAACATGGGACAGCAGCACATGTTGCCTGCAACAGTTGGCCCTGTCTATTGAAAAATGATCACCTATTGTGTCCCAAACGACAAATCTGCCCAGTGGCACGTGGCTCTATTGTCTTCCCCAGACCCTTCCTTGATTGTCTCTGTCGTTTCTTTTCTTTAGCCCGGCCTTTGCATTAATCTGTTGGAATGACAGCCCTCACATAAGAGGGACAAATAGGATGCCATCTGCTTCCCTGTCCCTTTCCAGGCTCTATCCTCACTGCTGCCCCCCCCCCTTCTTGTCCTCCCTAAATGGGGAAATCAACGGAGCCTCGGGCCAGAGGGGGTGCAAATGCAGTTTGAGGTCAGGGCTCTGTGTCTGCCGTCTGAATAAGTGACATCAGCGCAGCCAGGAATCAGCAGCACACGTCCTCAAACACCTTGCATGCGCCAGAAAATGATTGTGAGTGATCATCCTTTTGAAGCAGGTGGCTTTGTGGAGTTTGACACCCTGCAAAGTATCACAACATCTCGGCTGGAGCTTTGAAGTTTAGTGAACCTTCGTGAGACTGACACTGCTGTGAGTTTTCTTTCACTTCTGACAAAATGAAGAAATAACGTGCAAGCATTACAATCAAAAAAGTTGATTGAAAGTACTACAAAAATACAACTGCAGAGACGTTTTTCCTTTTTTTTTTCCTGTTTTGGATTTAAAAAAAGCACAAAAGTAGGTGCACATGCATTCAAAGTGAATCTAAACTATGTACAATATTTGCTATAGCCGGTCTTTTACACTTTTGCTTCACAAATCTACTCAAGGTTGCAATTATCCATTATAAATGCCCAATACAGACTGATAGAAACTAGAATAGATGACACATTGGGGGATATTCCCACCTCCCCTCCTCTCTCTCTACCAGCAGCATAGAAATTGTTCACTGATGCAAAACATGTTGAGCTGGTGTCCCCATGTATCATCCGAGCCTTCCCAGAGGTTCAACAACACTAAATATTGCACCCCCCCCCTCCACCACCCCTCCCGTCTCTCCCTCCTTTTCTAATTGGGAGCCACTTGTGCATGCTGGTGACCCAGAGCGCCCCGTCTCCCCCTGAGCCGGCAGGCCAAGAGGCTCAGGCTCTCCGTGTGCCGACAGCGGGAGTGTAAACAGAGCTGATGGTTTCTGACAGATCCATTCAGACTGAAAATCATTTATTCTTCAGGATTTTTTTCTCTCTCTCCTTTTTCATGAAACCCCCCCATACACAAAAAGAGCTGTCCATCCACCTTTAGATGAAACATAGTGGGGTTAGACAATTTGTTCCATGACCATTTGGGAAACACCTTAAAGGGTTTGATTAACAAAAAGAATGCGCCTTTTATCTATTGAGGCGTCTCAGATTTGATCCTGAGTGTTTTTGACAATATGCAACGACAAATAGCATGTTGTTTAGTGCTAG
This sequence comes from Macquaria ambigua, assembly GCA_008360985.2. NCBI lineage: Eukaryota > Metazoa > Chordata > Actinopteri > Centrarchiformes > Percichthyidae > Macquaria > Macquaria ambigua. Next base: position 12,809 of record VMKM01003469.1, on the reverse strand, counting down.
AAGTTTGTGTAACAGTTTGTCCTGATATAACTGAACATGGTTTAAATCAGACGTCTTACCTGTAGTCCTGTGGAGACGGATGATGCCCAGCATTCTCAATTATTCCTGACATCCTGGATGTAATTCCACCTTCTATCATTTCCTGGGATATGTGGTACCACTGCAGTGAAATAAAAAAAAAATTAACACACTTTAGGTAATGCCCCCAGTGACTCTTCAAACTGAAATAAACAAGCCATGTAGAAGAAATGATTACAATATTAATAATATTGCTTAGAAATGGTGTCTTCTTTAGTAAATAAACATGGTGGAAACACCATGTGCTATTTCTGAAAATATAAAATGACTCCATGAAAAGCACACATTTTAAACTCAAGTTTAAGGTGCAATGAAAATGTAACACAAGAATTAAGAAATGCAAAAATGAATAAATAGTATTGAATAAACTTTCTATTGGCATCAGTATGCCTTTGTTGTAGCTGAAGCCCATTTTATTGTTTGAATGTTTTGTTCCCCTTAACTCTCACTAATTAAATTTCATAAGAAATGCATAGAATAATATAGCTTGTATTCAATAAGCATTCAGTCCAAGTGTTTACACAACAGTTTGGTCACATTAACTCAGCTGAGGTTTAAATGGTTTATCATTTAGCATGCCTACAGAGAAATTACGGTTAAAGTCTAAAAATCATTAAAATGTCAATATTCGCTCAAAAAACAACAATCTGATAAAGACTATGATGCTGAAAGAGAGAAATCATAAAAATCACCTGTTTTGGATGATATTTGAAGAATGTGTGAGCCGGTCGCGAGCCCCTGTACTGTATTTCACTGTGTTGCACTTGATGCTCCAAAAACCGTTTTTAAATTTCCCTCTCTGGAGCTGTCCAGCGCTCTGACATGCGCAGTGGAGACTTCAACAGAGCTCCCAGTCGCCCGGGGGGCAGGAGGATCCCATGAGTTTGACAGCTGCTGTTAATGCATTGGCTGTTAACAGTCCCGACAACATCCACACTTCCCACAGCAAGTGCAGAGGTAGCGATGTGGAGATTATTATTTCTCTCTCAGTTTTTTGGGGTGGGGGAACTTGGTGTCACAGTGCACTCGTGGTGTGCTCCTCCACTGGATCCAGCAGCAGCCAAACGCAAGTTTGTTGCATTAAAAGTCAGGCCATACTCCATCCAGACATTGTAGTCCTCTTATTGGATGATCATTAAAGAGATAAGATGATATATTTACAGGAAGTTCCCTGTCTGTCTTACACCGTCCTGTGCGCTTGTTCCTCCAGTGGCACACAGGTGCGCCTTGTGCGTTTAATAAAACACAAAATGCACGACTTCAGGCCTAAATCCCGTTGAGGGTATTTAGACTAGTACGGCAAAATAAAAAAATGTTGAGCATGCAATTTTAAAATAGTTGAACCAGACTAAGAGCAATAAAAGCAACAGAAAACACGTGAGTTAAACAAAAAAAGGAAGAATAAACATTAAATATCCATTTTGCTCCACTATATCCTCCTGTCAGGTTATTCCCAGTAAGCTCCCTCGGTCAGGTCTAAGACGGTGTGAGTCGCTACTTGTGATGGCATCTGTCTATGTGAGTGTGAACTTTTTTTTTTAGGGAAGTGCTTGCAGATAATTTGCTTCCCGCCGCTGTGGCCGCGTCCTGCTCCTCTCAGCAGTGGGAAAAAGAGCCGGGGAGGCGCGTAGGGAGGGCAGGGGGCCGGGTGGGCTGCAGCAGGAGGCGGCAAAGGATCACACTCCTTCTAGAGAGCAGGTCCACTTCAGAAAAAAAAAACCGCGGCTGGTAACGCATTACAGTACATTCACCAATCCAGAAAATAAGAAATGACTGTCACCACCTCCTCACTCAAGCTGAACTGTTAAAACTGCCAACTGCCGATTTTCATTACAAATAGCGTATGCACAATGGCAAACAACTTATTTTACTCATGAAGAAAAAAATCAGTATCCCTTTGCCTTTGTCGACAGTTTTGATGTTATTAGTCTAATTGACTTTTCTCATGTCTGAAGGTCTAAGATGATGCATTCATCCTTAAATTTGCATGAAAAAGGACGAGTAGTGTGGAAAAGCAGCTCTTGGCGTTTATATTTGTTTGTTTAATCACTTTTCCCACAATTTCTAGATGGTCTTCCAACTTATATATCTCACTTTAAACTGTTTTACAATTCAAATAGGACATCACGAATGACACGAAACTTCCTGGAGTGGATGATGTGAGTGAAAACGTCTGTGCTGAGTGAGATAACTCAAGCAGATCTGTTGGAGGTTCAAATTTGCGGCCGGAAATTTAAAGGGGAATTCCTTAAAGTCTGTAGGGAGACTGCAGTGACAGCAGTATCAGCCCCATGGGACCCTACAGATGGTAAATCGGCCTGTCACAATAGGCACAATCAATGATTACATGCATGAACGTAACGGACAAAAACAAGACCATCCTCTGAGAGCAGATCCTGAAGGTCCTAAAGCCCGCGGGGTTATGATCTGGAACCAGGGGCGGCACTGTGGGGCAGGGGGTGCTCATGCTGTGTGAGACACTGTAGGTCAAGAGTTGGTGATGATGATGATGATGCTGATGATGGTGGTATAGTTTGAGCATCAGGATGACCACAGCATGTAAACGGTTCAGGTTCACTTCAGCCAAAGTGTCCATGAACAGTTCATTCATAAATTAATAAATGCCTCATGCAGGGGTTGGACAAAAAAACAGAAACATCTTACTAGAGCTGACACAATTAGTCAATTGACAAACATGACTATTTTAATTATTGATTAATAATTTCAGTAATTGAAACATTCCCTGTAGTCCCAGCGTCTCATTTGTGAGGATTTACTGGTTTTCTTTGTCGTATGTGATAGTAAACTGAATATCTTTGGGTTTAGGACAGTGGTGGAAGGTAACTAAGTACATTTACTCAAGTACTGTAAGTACAGTTCTAAGGTACTTTTGCTTTACTTGAGTATTTCCATTTTATGATACTTTCTACTGCTACTTCACTACATTTCAGGGAGAAATAACATATGATCAGTTTATAAAATATAATCCATTGTTACGGATTATTATGTGAAGTAGTTAAAATGAGCCCCACCTTGACCAACGACAACATTAAAGTACTGCTTACATATTAATAGATCAATAATAATGATCCAATAATATAATAACACTGACAGTAGCCACTCTGCATTATGAGTACTTTTACTTTTGATACTTTAAGTACATTTTGTCACCTGTACTTTTACTTAAAAGTTAAAATTTGAATGGAGTATTTTTATTCATTGCTACTTTTACTTAAGTAAATTATTTGAATACTTCTTCCACCACTGGTTTAGGAGTGTTGCTCTGACAAAGCAAGCAATTAGGTGGCACAGGATTAAATGATTAATGGAGGAAATAACTGGAAAATTGATCAGTAATCAAAATAATTGTTAGATGCAGTCCTCTTGGAAATACAATACAGCACCACTGCTATAACCACATCAAATTTGTATTTTCTCTTTGTTTTTGGTGAGACCTTATTTTTCAGTAGAGTTATGTTTTGTTGACCTCTTTTAAGGGCCCTATAACTCTGTTAATTCAGTTGCCTTCAGTCTTTGTTCCCAAAGCACTTTGGGAACCGTTACGGTTGAAAAGCGCTATATAAGTAAAGTCCATTTACCATTTTTTGGGAAACTAAAACCCAACTTTTGAACTTGAACCTGTGTTTCCTTGTGCTTTGACTGCTTGGTCCATGACAAGCTGTCTTTGTATCTTGAATTGCTGGCACTTCATACATTCTCATCAACGAGACTGGATATGTACTCCCCAACATCACAAAGTGCAGCCTTGCCTTAGCACTAAAATACTAATATTATTGTTTTGTCCCTGTACATGCCTTTAGTAAATATCAGCATAATGGTGATATTAAATGGTAAATTATCCAAAGCACTTTACAATTCGCCTCTCATTCACACACTCACTGATGGCAGCAAGGTGCTGGCCTGACCATCAGGAGAAATTTGAGGCTCTGTGTCCCAAAGACACTTCCACATGTGGACAGGAGGAGCTGGGGATCAAACCGCCAACCAGAAACCAGAGCCACAGCTGTAAAATATATATATATATACACATGTGGTTTTTATATTTATTTATGGCCAGGCAGTGACATGTTTAGAACTATCAAGTTAATTGCAGGTCTGAGAGCTTGACCTGGCCGTGTGTGATGCATTCAGGGGAGAGCACGATGACTCCCTGCAGCTCAGGAACACAGAGGGACGGCTCTCCTCTCTCATGCCTGTTCAGGAGTAGTGGGGAAACAATGGGATCACTGCCTGAGGGTTGGCCCTGTGTTTGTAGCCTGTGTTTCTGTCTTGCACCAAGTGTTTACTCAAAACACATCAGCCCCTCTGAGAACGAGGTCAGCTCACCCCTCTAATCTCCTCTGCAGGCAGAGACACAGTGTCCCCCAGAACAACATGTCACCCAGAGTGACCCTCTGGCCACACAGAGGAAGCTGCTGTCAGCCATGCTTAGCCAAGGCGCAGCAACTGTGTCCTGCCAAAGACTGTGTTTTCTCACTGAAGCTGCATCCTGGACGGAGCAGAGCGTCCAGACTGTCAGGCCTCAGGTTGCCCTGTCTGAGGTCAGTCAGTCAGTCAGAGAGGACTTACAACAGGTTTCAGTGTAGTTACACTTTCACAGAGGGAAGACCTCAGCATTAAGGTGTTCATTTAATGTTACATTGTATACTCATTTATGTGTACCCTTCACATCTTTATAGTCAATGGGGAATTGGAAGGTTTCTATACAATATTATAATAATGTGCTATGAGAGAAGTTTGAAACGGAACAGTTAAACCTTCTACGTGCAGCTCAACACTGTTGTACTTATGATAAAATACACTTTTTATCAGTTCACCTAAATCACACACACAAAAACAACAAACTAAAAATAAGCAACATGTAATCCCCAGAAGTATTTAGATATGTAGACAATTTTAGTTTTATTTGGTGAGATTTTCAGATGTCCACCACTAAGATTTTTGCCACTAAATGCTGTTAACAGTTTTCACAGAAAACTATAATTCTGTTATGAAATAGGCCTTTTTCACTGCAGACATTTTGTCTTATCATAGTAGGAAAAGCACAGGTGTTACTAACAACAATAATGATGGCTCGGTTCTATTCAAGTGTCCCAGTAAGCCATGACAGCGTGACAGTGAGCCAGCAGGCACAAGACAAGGAGCCTGAAACTAAAGCAGCTAAATGGAATTCAGCCGTCATTCGTTTTGTTATTTACACCTGTGATTTATCTACTGTGACAAAATGTCTTCTCTGAAAAAAGCCCCAAGTTCTCATTGGGGTTTTATAATTGTGGTGTAAAGGTCTCGGTAGTGGAGGTTTCAAAACCAGAAAACAAAAACGACAAATAAAACCAAAACGATCTGGATGGCTAGACACCACGAGGGTGTAAGTGTGAAAATATGTTTTTTTTCTCCAAATGACAGCTGTAGTTACTGGCTACTTTACAGATTAAGATTTTATATACAAAACACATGATCCGTTTATAAAATATCATGCATTGTTATAGATTATACTATCCAACAATATATGAAATAGTTAAAATATTTGTATATATAAATATACATATAATAATAGTATAACATTTAATTAGTCACAGGGGCCATTTTTCACTTTTACTTTAAATACGTTTTGCTAACAATACTTACATATTTTTACTTAAGAAATATTTTCGATGCAGGATTTTTACTTGTAATGGAGTATTTCCACAGTGTTGCTAGTTTCACTTAAGTAAAGGATCTAAATATTTCTTTTTCGACTGTCAGACTTTAAACCATTGAGTTTTCACCATCAGCCATCAGTTTGCATTGAGCTTAACAATGGAGAGGTTGAGCTGCAGCGGACGTTTTATGCACAGACAGAGTATTGGTCAATATTGGTCAAGCATAAATGCCCCTGCAGGTCCCATCATAGCCTTTTCTCTCCTACATGGCAGACGACTTCTCTGGACAGAGCGCTGGACTTCACAATCCTATTATTGCAAAGGATCACAGAAAACCATATCTCGAAGGTTTAGAGAGGTCAATGGTGTTGACCTCTGACTGACCTGTGTCAACACCAAAGCCTCTGGTCTGAGGCGAGGTCAGTCCTTTTCAGTGCCCTAAAGGGTAAAGATGGAGCAAAAGTCCTCTTCTTTTTCACAGCCGATTGAGTGTAAAAGAGCCTCATTTCCAAAAGAGCTCTCAGTAACTTTTTTATGTGTCGCAGCAGGCACACGGTGTCCCCTAAGGATGGCACTCAGACACCCGTAAGTCAAGTTGTCTGAATTACTGTGCATTTAGTTTTTGCAATGACCTTTGAGAGGTTATCCAAGCTGACAAGTAGTTTATTCCTGGTGTGTAATTGTGTAAAGAAAATGGTCAAATCAAGTGTGATGCGATGAAATATTGAAAAGGTATAGTACATAAAAAATGGGATGGAATAAGAAATCACAATCACAACAGGGACATAATGATGTTATATATCCTTCTCGTCTCTTAAGCAAGGCAGAAATAATATCTAAGTAAAAAAATGTCCAATGAGGGGTATGAAGTAACCTCACTGACCCAGCATTTTGGTACTGAAATGATGACGGGGCCCAGGCTTCGTTACGCTGCTCTGAAAAATTAGAATAATGGACTATGAAAGAAGGAGAGGTCCAAAGAAAGGGACAGGGGGAAGAAAGAAGGTCTTTGGGAAAAGAGGAATTTGATAGGAAGAGAGGGAGAAATAAAGGGAGGGAAACAGTGAAATGGAGACAAAATAAGAAGGAGAGAGAGAGAGAGGGGGCAGTAGTGGTGTGATGTGAGTGTTATCATCAGCTCTCATTCTCAGCATGGATTCTATAATGGGAAAATCAACCTCTCTGACTCCTGTGTAATTGGATTTGCCGGGTCTCGTGCTGAATCAGAGCCCAGTGGGTAGCACAAAGCTTGTTAAGATTGGACAAGCATTGCTGGGCCGGGGGAGAGGTGGGGCGACGGCAGAGGTAACCTTGACAACTTTTCTGGAGTGGAGAGAGAATAATTCAGATATGATGAACACTCAACTGGTCACCCATCATAGACAGTTGACTGAAAGCTTTCCAAACATTAATCATTCCATTAACTGGGTGAAACCTGATCTTTTCTCACACTTAGGTCAGAGACAATGGACACCTGCGTTACCTTGGAGGGTGTGTGTTTTCTAATGGCGGTTACCAGGTTACAGAAGGAAACACATTTTTACTCCCACCCAGTCTCTCCCCACAAGGTGCAGCTCCTTCAAGGCAGGTCATTTTTGTACACAGAAAATATTCACAAGAAATTTGAATTCCTGTACCAAATCCTCCAATTTAATAGTGGTATATTCATTCATGTCTTATTGTTAGTAGATATGAACAGCCTTAAACGGGTTAGGGTTAGTCAGCAAGTGAGTCATTGAGTCAGCAAGTGATTAAGTATCTAGTTGGACCAAATAATTGATGTGTTTCAACTACATACTGCGAAAGACTCATGAAGTTTAGTTCCCTTTGTACCAGCTTTATTTTTAGATAGCGGCGTCGGCCCACCACTTTGGTCCAGACTGAAATATCTCAACAACTATTTTACAGACATTTATGATTCCCAGAGGATAAATCCTAAGGACTTTGGTGATCCTCTGACTTTTCCTCTAGCGCCACCATGAGGTTGACATTTGTGGCATTTATGTCTCGACAACTATTGGATGCCATTTGGTTTATCAGCAAATACTTGTTAAACTAATGATATTCTATGTTTGCTGCCAACTATCAAATGTTAGCATGCTAACACGCTAAGCTAAAATGGTGAACATAATACCTGCTAAAGATCAGCATGTTAGCATTGTCATGGTGAGCATATTAGCAGGCTGACGTAAGCATTAATCTCAAAGCACAGCTAGCATGACTGTAGAGTCTTTCAGCCTTTTTACTGCTGTCAGTTTGAGTGGCCTTGCCAAAACTATTTTGGGTGTGCATACTTTTCTGTCATTTACAAAGATTTTGGAGAGATTAATGGTTTTGATATGATGTATGGTGTTTTATATGAGCTTGTTGGATGGGTTTTAGGATATGTTTTACACAACTTGTATTATATGTTTTATGTTTTTCCAGTATGTTTTATGTTCGAGTCTGTGTGTGTTCTGTGTTTCACCTGGCTGCAAGGCAAATTTTCCCTTGGGTACAATGAAGTTAAAGTTGAAGTTGAAGGCCGATTATACCCTTAAGGGGTACCCTGGTGGTTTATAGGTTTAAGGCGGTGACCACAAATCGCACGTCTCTGTTTCAAGTCTGTCCAGGGACCTTGTTGCCCTATTGTCATTCCCCTTCTTTCTTTCCCCTCATTTCCTGTCATCTCTATACTGTCAACTCTCTAATACAAGCATAAAATGCCCCCAAAATACTCAGACTTCTGACATTTGAATGCTATCATAGGAACTTCAAGTAAAGGTTATCTGATAATTGTTTTCACTCAAGGAAAAAATGAGGTAATTGCATTTGGGCTTCAATCCAGTAGCATTTTACAGAAGCTGTAAGCACTGGCAGCTCAGACTGCCGCTCAAAACAATGGCGCTCCTCTGACCAGCATTGTTACACTGAGTAATAAAGCGGTTGGTGATTAGCCTGTAATGTATCCATCTAATCAAAGATCAGTAACCAGACCTGGACTGTGCCAGCAGGGAGAAGAGGCCTGGGGTCTTTTTTTGCTGTAGGTAATGATGTAAAGGAGCTTAGAGACAGAGAAGATGGAGAGAGGGAAAGGGGGATGGTTGGTTGGTTTGGTGTGGTTTGGATCTTGTTTCTGCATCGTTATGTTACACTCAGCAGAGCAGTAGATACCCAGGTAAGCACTGAATAAGATCTCCCTGTCCCTCCACCTCCCACGGCATGAATGATTAAGCACCCGGCCCACAGTGCCCTGAGCCTGGGTCAGGATGATGTGGAGGAGCATATGTGCACACAGGCCTCCACGCAGCATCACCAACACCAGCACTATCACATACTGGATGAAAGAGCTACTAGACAAACCAGGGGAGAGGACAGTGAATGTGTTTTTTTTATTATTACTTCACAAGCTGGACTTTTGCCAGCTAACTGTTCGCAACAATTCAGTGTTTACAGGTTCATTGATTGTCTCCATGCAAGCAGACACAGGAGGACACGCTATTCTTGTCTAACTTCTCTGGAGAGAAGGGATTTTTTTCCCCAGTTTGGATCCTCATTGAGATTCTGCATCTGACAGCAGAAACTTCAAAAATGCAGGTTTGAGTTTTCTTTTGTGTTGTAAAAAACTGTGTTCTTTCGGTCACCTATATGCTATACTGTAGGTGCTGCCAAAGAGTTTCAAAATTTGTAGAGGAAGCCTGACAGTTCAGTCCCACTGTCAGTCTGTGGGCTAAGATGACACCATCATCACCTCGAGTTAGACGAGAAGATTAATACCACTGTGATATCAATCTTCTCATCTAATTTTCCGCCAGAAAGTGAATAAGCGTATTTCCCAAAATGTTGAACTATTGCTTTAAGATGCTTTTGGGAAACAGGGTCCTGATCAATGAAACCTGAGCTGAACCAAAACTAAAAACAGTGTTGGAGACTCTCTGTTAGTTGTAGCGACTTATAAGGACCTTTCGGGTTAAGCGGAGATATTACCAAACACATGAGATAATCAGACAGAAGCCTCTTTAAGAGGAAGATCAACTTTCCTGCTACTTGGTTGGTAAATTACTGCGTCTTAGCAGCAGCTTCCTCCCTCCCTCCCTCCCTCATCTAAAGCTACACCTACTTCTCACACAGATGAGGTCAGTCTTCTCAGGCAACACTGACACTTTAGACCAAGATGAGGGACCATCTCTTAATTAAAATACAATTGGTTGTGCTCTGAGGTAGCAAGGCAATTCACCTGATCTGACAATGGCTTAGTGGACTCATTACATAATCATTCTTTCCGTTGTGCATCAGATTGGGCTGTCGATTGTTTAATTATAACTAGAGTTACAATCCAGTCCATTTGGTTTCTATTATATAAAGCTGCAAATAACGCATGCATGAGGAGAATTTCTTTCTATACCCAGGTGCTTTTTTCAACTAAGACTTTCTTGTCCTCCTGGACTGAGAACGCCCATTCAGTGTTCAGCCTTTCTAGCGCAGTGTCTTTAGAAACACTTGTGCATGCTGCAGACAGCTTTCTTAAAAAAGAAATACCTGCGGCACACCAAAGCAAACCTGAATGGAAAACAACAAACCTTTAGATTTTGTCAGTGCACTGAATGGAAACCTTACACATTAGCATTATTATCACCACTGAATTCATTAATCCTCCTCTTGACAGGAGCTTATCTGTTCATGTTATTACTTGTAATACTGTATGGCAGATCCCTAAGTCACGCTGTCCCAGCATATTGTCTGCTTGTGCTGCCCTGAGAGAAGTTTGTTCCCATGAAGAAAGGGGGTGTCACAGATACCCCACACCAGCACCACTACCATCACACCGCCAGATTGATTCTGACGTCCAAAAAAGGGTTCCTTTAATGATATTGTTCACCTGTCTCATTGGCTTAAAGTGGGTGGCTGGGAGGGGGGAGGGGGGGTGCTATGGGAAGGGGGTCGGGTGAGGGTTATTGGTGGGGACACGGGGTGAGGGGTATTGTTGAGGAGAGGGGTGAGAGCATTGGGGGTGCGGGGCTGACAGGTGGAAAAAAACACTCTCATCTGACTAGCCTCCTCTATCCTTCCATGGGGCCCCGTGTGAGCAAAGTAATGAAGTCCAAATTACAGCACAGGATTGCTAAGAACAAGCCTCTATTGTTCACCCTCGGCGCACACTAAATGAGTGTCACAGCAAGCAGCGGGGCACAGACCGTTACTGCACTATTTAGTCTGTCCCGTTGTCTCAAGACGGCCTCGTTTCAGAGGTTCTCAGATCAGACAAATACTGCTCCCCTCCTCCCCCCTCCTTCGCCTTCACCCTTCCTCTGTACAGCCAACCCCTCCCCAACTCCTCACCCCAAAATAGGCCAAATCTCCTCTATTGTGTTTCGACTGCCTAGTGTGAAATTCACTGTGACGTTAAATGTTTTCTAATGAATAATTACTGAATGGATATGCAGGGGGAATTTGTGTAATGGATTGTAGACTGCATTTTAAAGACGTCTTTTTTGTCTCTGCTCCGTGGTATTTACAGGACAAAAACACTTGGCCTTTCTCAGAAGAAATGAGGGCCATAGGCGGAGGATAGAGGCAGGGGAGGAGGGGGGGCGGAGGGCTTTGTGTCAATTAGATCCAATGGATTATCTTTTTTAATGTTTTTACAGAGAGAGTTGAGAATCAAAGGACTTCTGCTTCCAAAGGAGAGAGAGAAAAAATACAAAACCAACAAAAGCTGTGAAAACCTTTGGTCTAAGTGTTGAGAATGCAAAACAGATTGGTGGAATTTTTCCCACTATGCCTCTTAAATGCGCCGCTGTTTTGGGCTCCCCGAGTCCATTTGCGCAGTGTGTTGTGTTTGGTTGGTGCGTCAGCTCTAGTGAACTACGGGCTGCCAGCCAAGGTCCCTGTGTGCTGTGTAGCGATCATTAGCTTCTGTCTGTTCGTCTGCACAATCACAGAGCTTTGCTTCAAAGACACATAGGACCTCTAGACCTCTTATTTCAATAGAACTAACAGGGACCATGTTTGTGCTTTTTCTGGTGCTTTTTTCAGCTCCGTCCTCCCCCATGGAGCCATTTATTTAAACATTCATTCATCCAGCCGCATTTGTCAAAATACATGGCTGAGAATTTTGAATATCATTGTTGTGCATGCAAAATGTGTCACACTTATTTTGTTATTATGTTAACTTATTGTTACTTTGGCAGAGTTTGCTTCCTCTAAAGTTTTGAATAAATCTAACTAATAAAGACACTAATTTATAACGTTTTTAATCCTAACTAACTCACATGTACTGTGAAGTATTGAAAGTGTAATATGTTTAGAAATAGAGAAATCTTCAGATTATGATGCTAAACACAAGGAATTTGAACTTCTGTGTTGCGCATTTGGCTGCCTTATGGTTGATACAACTTGTTGCACAGGGTCAGCTGGACATGGAGGGCGCCCTGACTGCCAGGGACCGGGTTGGAATCCAGGATTTTGTCCTTCTGGATGAAACCACAGAGATGGCCGTCGTCAGCAACCTCAAGAAACGCTTCAGCAAAGATCTCATCTATGTGAGTCTGGGAGAGGACTTTTTAAACCCTGCTGTCAGCAAATGTGTGTGCATCTTGACAACTGATATGATTGTTTTAACTCTTTCTTTTAGACCTACATCGGCACGTTGCTAGTGTCTGTCAATCCCTACAAAGAGCTGGACATCTACAATATCAAACAGATGGAGCTCTACATGGGTGTCAACTTTTTTGAGCTTCCACCACACATGTGAGTGTATAATCTGTATGAAAACTGAATATTTGTACATGACTTAAACACTGAAAAGCTCTTGAAGTAACTGCTAGTCAAGGGTTCCTTGGTCAACTGTGAAATATTATGATTGCTCTGCATCCCTACAGCTACGCCTTGGCAGACAACGCCTACCATACCATGCTGACAGAGTTCAACAATCACTTCATCCTCATCTCTGGGGAGAGTGGAGCAGGGAAGACGGAGGCCTCCAAGAAGATTCTGCAGTATTATGCTGTCAGCTGTCCGAGCACCACTCTGCTAAACACCGTCAGGGACAAAATGCTCATGTCCAACCCAGTCCTCGAGGTCTGATGG
>VMKM01003468.1:0-36089 GCA_008360985.2 Macquaria ambigua | reverse complement strand
TATGCAGCTTCTTTCAATTCTTTCCATCTTTCTAAACTAATTTTATTAATGCTAGCACACTGTTTTATTTCCAACACGTCTTATCTGTTTTATTATTATTAAATCTTATATTATTGCTGGGTATTTTATTCCATTGTATTTGTGTATTGTCTTAATTGTCTAATTTTATTTGTCTCATTGGCTCCTGAATTTTTTAAATCCTGGTTCAACCATGTGAAGCACTTTGTAACTTTTGTTTTGAAAAGTACTGTATAGATAAGTTTATTATTATTATTATTATTAGTAGTAGTAGTATTGGTAATAGTAGTAGTAAGTAGTAGTATTGGTAATAGTAGTAGTAGTATTGGTAGTAGTAGTAGTGTTTAAATGATAATTTGTGTGTTTACTTCAAAAAAATGTATTGGAAACATTTGAAAGAGTTGTTATAGATGCTTTTGTGGGAGTAACAGCTTAAGTTGAAATTTAAGTGTCACATGAAGTGAGTGTGATGAAAGGACTTCATTTGAAGTACAGCGATACATTTGAAGCTCTGAAAGTGAAGTGGCAACTGAAACAGAAGCACTGCAGTTTAAGCAGTTAAAGACACTGAAGTGTCAGTTCAGAGGTGAACGCAGGGTCAGTTAAAGTACAGGGACTGAAGTGAGTTTAGGTGTTGGTTGAAACAGAAGCACTAAAGTGGCAGGTGTAATTTAAGCACTAAAAGAAATGGAAGAAACGTCCTCTTCCTCCTCCACTGCTCTCTTCTCCCTCCTGATTATTATTCCACCTTGTGTACAGTACCCCACCATCTTTCATTAACCCTTCCTTCCCTATTTTACTTCATTTGCCCCCTCTTCCACCTCCTCTACCTCCTCTACCTTTTCTCCTCCTCCTCCTCCTCCTCCTCCGTCAGGATGCTGACAGTTAAAAACACTTTTGTTAACAGTCGCTGTCAGCCCCAGCGACGGCTCAAAGTGTGGAGGAAACAAACAGGAAATTGACTTTGTACGGTTTAACAGGCAGCTCCAGCCAAGCGAGCTGATTAGTCATAAACGACCTGTAAAAAAACATCCTGATAATTCCCGAAACACTCATCCAGACAGGTTTTATTGGCTGGGAGTTTAACCAGGGAGCTAGTTGACAAACTGTTGTTTCCTCCTGTTTTTTAATCAGCTCACATGGTGATTAAGTTTGTTTACAATCCACAATAAACCCCGAGGATGATGGGATGTCACTACTCCACTGTTTCTATGATTTATTCTTTTCATTAAATGTTGTTATGAAGACAAACACTGAAATTCAATAGTAAGTAAATAAAAAATAATTACAGAAACAATATATAACACAAAACAAATGAAAAACACATACAAATAATCACACGTACGTCCATGTTTATGTACACACTTGGTGTGTACCTTTTTTATTTTTCTCAAAGCTGCGATACATCTGACTTGGTCTGAAAACCAAACGAACATCGACGCCTCAGGTCAGCCAAAGAACGTCATTCAGGGTAATTAAACCCAAATTTAATGGATATACAGCTATGATGTCACTGCATAATATTTTTCAACCATAACGTGAAGATTCCCAAGTCGTAAACGTGGGACTTTTCCCATCTCTACCGTCCGTCCCAGTGACGTGAAGGTGTTTCAGACTGGTTTGGTCTGGTTTGACGGCCTTAGATTAGTCTGATGTAAGTTACACAGTTTCACAAAAATAAAGACCGGGTTATTTTAAGCCTAAAAGTTAGCCACCCTACCCCCAGGCTAACTCAGAAATAAGAGCCTGCTGACCAGTGTTTCCACGGAAACAGTCAGTGGCACCTGTTGACCAGTGTTTCCATAGTAACAATCAGTGACACCAGTTCACCAGTGTTTCTACGGTAATAATCAGTGACACCTGCTGACCAGTGTTTCCACGGTAACAGTGACACCTAGCTAGCTACCTAGCTACATTTCACACACAAGATGAATGAGATGTTTGCATCTGTACGGGTTAAAGTTGACTTACAGAAATAATAACTTTTAAAATCAACATATTTCTTCGATTGTCGTGAAAAACATTAAGTTAGCGGGACGGATACGTCAGTCACTGCTGATTCATTAGGGCAAATTAAAACAAAATGACCCCCGTCCCGAACAGAAACTGGCGTGAACATGATGTCAAACTGAGTGAATAAAGTGAAACAAAATGGCAGCATCAAAGTAGAAGTTAGCATCAGCAGAAAATGTCCTCTCAGCTCTCTGAGACATTTTAAAACTCAGCTATCACTTTTAAAAAGATTAACAGTAAAATATTCTGGGATTTGTGAGCACTATTAGTGTTCATAAAGGATGTTCACCGTGCTTCTGAGTCAGTTTGTGTTAGAGATTTATAAAAACTGAGAACAAATCCCTGACCTCTGTGCTGGGTCTTGTTGTTATCTCATAATGAAAGTTTGCACGTAGTTATTGAGCTAACAGCTAAAACATGAATGTAATTATTAGCGCACCACATCCGGCTCTTCCACCACGGCTGGTTTACAGTTTCTCCACCCGCAGTGTTTGTTTTCTAGTTGTGGGTTAACAAGCCAGCAGCAAGCGCTCCTTAACGCTCCTAATTCCACCACAGAGAACACACACATAAACACAGGCATTTATATTCAGACAAGGACTACCTAGGAAACACACACACACACACACACACACACACACACATAAACACACAAGTCATTTTCTGAAGCATATAATAACAGTTCGGGAGCTTGTTCAGACTTCCAAACGTATGTTGGCCCTCCAAACAAAAGGCATAAACAATAATTTGAATAAATGGAGGTAATTTCCTGCAGCAGAATGTCTAATCAGAGCCGTATTCTCCTGGAGGACCACAGCACAGGGCGAGTGTGTGTGTGTGTGTGTGTGTGTGTGTGTGTGTGTGTGTGTGTGTGTGTGTGTGAAGGAAAACGAAAAGGCGAGAGAGATTCAGAAATACATGCAGCGAGAGAGAGACATAGAGAGAGAAAGGGAGCAAAAACGATATCCCAAACTACCCATCATGCCTTGCCAAGCCTGCTGGCCAACCAAACAAACACTCGGTCCATCTGCACCCGCTAAGAGCCTCTCATACCTCCAAAACATTTACAAAATACCCACTAACAACCCATTCATTACTCTTTGTCTGTGTTGTTCTGTTTATCTCCCTCCCCTCTTCTCTCTCTCTCTCCATCTCTGGCTAGTTGAAGGATAACTCTGCTGATATTCTTGATTTTTCTTCTTGTAAAAGCAGCAGTGAGTGTTTCTGCTAACAGGTTCTGTGTGTGTGTCACAGCCTGATGTATAAAAACTATTAAAACTCATCAGTGAGCCTCACTGTTGTTCCTTCATCACCATCAACACACACAGTGGAGTTTATTCACACACCGTCCTGCTGCCCCAAATACTCACTAGAGCACCACATGTGGATTCATCCACCGCTGAAAATAGTCCCCAACAAATGCTCTATTTCCTCCTGTTTGTCTGATAAAAACTACAGCGAGCAGCTGTTTTAGGGAATTACTGAACCTTTTTTAAACATGGAACTATATATTTGTGAGTTTTTAAAGATGTACGTCGTCAGCAGGAACCAATGGGCTTCGAGCTGAGAGCCACAGACAGGAAGTCAGACCGTATTGAGAGACGGACTGACATGTGGTTGTTATCCAGTAAAACTTGATTTGGAGAGCCAAAGTAAAACCTGAACCTCCGGGTTCTGTTCCAAAAGTGAGTTAATATAATTCAAAATCACATTGACTTTTGTAATAATGTAAGTTACTGTAGTAGCCCTACAGCATGCAAGAACTAAGTTTGTGCTCAAGTGGCTCGTACAAGTGATTTTAGAGTCACGTTCATCAATTTTGTTACACTTTCAAGAACTGAAAGTTGGCATTGAATGTCTGGTCAGATTCTTAATCTTGTTCACTTATTCTTTATCAGAAAGTTCCTGAGATTTCCCAAGTTTTAGACTGTACTTTATTGAGGCAAAGTTCTTGCACTATCCTTATTGATTAGCCCTCTGCTCAGGTTGAGTTCGGTGGATCTATGCTGATAATTATGTGAGGTCACCAAACTACATAAATGTACCAATAAGAAAGACAGAGGTGCAAGTTTTCGTGTCCTAACAGGTGCAACAAAGCTAATGGAGTGTGAGGGAAAATGTTGATGAGGCACAGTCCTCAGAAGAGGTGTAATCAGGCACAATGAGTGAAAACACCTGTGTAGGTCTACCATGAGCCTGTAGGGCCTTCAACCAACATTCAACATTTGGCAAATTTGGCTTCTCTTGTATTAAATCTAAGGTATCGTATCAGCACTCATACCTAAAACTATGAACAATATCCAGCTGATGAGCCGTGTCACCATTCTCATAGCAAGGCGAGCCGTGAGAATAACACGATGTTGAATTTTGCATCCAAAACCAGTCAGTCTGCCACAAACTCAAATTATGATAAACTGTCAGCTGCCACCAAGTTGCAGTTTGAAACTGAACATGGAAAAAACAGATGCTCATGAATCAGTAAAGTATTGATCCCAAACTGCTGCACAGCTCATTAAACTCTAACAGAGTAACAGAGCGGTCTTACCTTAAACCAGATGTTTTTTCTCTGAGCGAAGTCATTAAAACACAAATGTGACTCCATCAGTTTCGAGAAGTTTTAATTTCTCCAGTTCGACTTTATTACTGTGTCTTCTTCAGTTGGAAAAGGAGGTAACAGTTTGTGATTGTCCCAAAGGTGAAGCAGTGTGAACGTCTAAACTTGCTAGATTAGTAAAACTGAGAAATGTGGGTTTACTTTTTAAGCTGCTCACAAAGGCCGGTTGATTCCCTCTTTGGTGTTGTGGGTTCGTCAGCAGGAGTTCTCGGTGCTGCCAGAGTGCCCAACTGGGTTTTTGTGAAAACAGCTGGAAGATGTTTGGGCTCAGATGGCTATTATGGCCACCGGCCCAGTCACCCCAGATCAGCAGCTGCTCGTCTCCGAGCCGATTTAAAAACATTTTGGAAAACGTGGAAAGAGAAATCACTTCAGATTAATACATGGCACTACAGAGACTGTGACTGGTTTGTTTGCTCTACTTGAAACTGTTGAATTATATTAATTTTGTTTTCTTTTGGTTTGCTTTGTTTTTAATGTTGCAAAAGTCTTTTATGGAATATTGATTTCAGCGACTCTGAATCTCAAAACGGAAAATGTTTCTTGGTGAGTCAACATGTGTGAAAGGGGCCTCTCTCTCTCTGCTGTTTCTGATAAACTGGCTGATCGATTACTTCATTGACTGGTAGAATGATTTATATTCCTTTTAGGGCTGGAACTTCCCTAACACTTATACTTATATAAGCTTTATTTAAATAAGTAATTGCCCTCAAGATTGAGATTTATAAGGGATACCTGGGTACATAAAAAAATCTATAACTATATATTGCAAAAAATATTAAAGAATACTGAAAAAAGTTCAACACTTCAACTCCTTTCACTGCTTACACCTCAGGTGATGCTTCAACAGACTCCAACATCTTTCAGTGTGTACATTTTAGCTGACGCTTCAGCTCCTTTCAGCTGTTACACATCAGCTGAAGCCGACGCTTCAGGCTTACATTTCAACTGACTCTTCATCTTCTTTTGGGACTTTCTCTTTAACTGATACTTCAGCTCCTTTAGTGCTTACATTTCATGTTAACAAGTCAAGTGGCACTTCAAATCCTCTTAGAAGTTTCAGTTGAGGTGTAAGCACAGAAAGGAGTTGAACCGTATGTTGAAGTGAAACTTCAAGCACATCCACCTTAACTTACACACCAAGATTCAACATTTTAAGAATTTTAATCTATTTTAAATATTTCAGCTGCACATTTTTCAGCAGAACTGCACACAGTTAAATTATCTTCAGAGTTAAAAAGGCGGATTGAATTAATGATTGCTTGATTTTCTGGTTGTTGAATTCACTTGTATCCTGATATCTTTTGATTTGCTGCAGCTTCAGCCACAGTGGAGGACTTCCAGATCCGTCCACACTGTCTGTTTGTTCACTCGTACCGAGCTCCAGCCTTCTGCGACCACTGTGGAGAGATGCTGTGGGGACTCGTACGACAGGGACTCAAATGTGAAGGTACGAACTTATGATGTAGTTTTCTGCTTATGAGGCCCAAAAAGATAAAATGTTGTTCATCAGTTTTCACATTTCTGTTCATGTATGGGTTAGACAAATGAGATACTGGTTAATACATTTGCTGTTGTCTCTCTTTCGGTCCAGGTTGTGGTCTGAACTATCACAAGCGTTGTGCCTTTAAGATCCCCAACAACTGCAGCGGAGTGAGGAGGCGTCGCTCGTCCAACGTCTCCCTGACGGGGGGGCTGATACTAAACATGGGCCGCCCCCTCTCTGCTGAGCCCTCACCGCCCCACTACACCGACGATGCTTTACTGGTCAGTAGACTGGGGCTCAGACGCATCGTATTCATCCTAAACATGTCTGTAAAAGCAACACCTGATAACTCAACTGCACTAAAATCTCCAGGTAGCCAGCAGTCAGGCCAGTTCACTAAGCGCCGCCCCCCTTACATACAAATATAATACCGTTTACAGTGATAACTACCATCAAAATTCATTTTTAACCATCAACTGCTGATTTTGCCATCTGTGGCTACCAGATTTTATTAGTGCTACGTAGCTAATTAACATTAGTCTGACCGAAACAAGAACCCCAAAAAAGGTTCTTAATGAGGTACTTGATGGTGCATTTGTTGGTGGTGATGATTAATGCATCATGCTACGAGATGGAGGCTAAAGCTAACAGGTGCCAGGCTAACAGTCAGCTTCCTCACCAGTTGATGATCCATGCAGAAGACATGGAAATATAGAAAAGTTGTTGTATTTCAGGGTAGAGCTAGTTAGCCCTCGTATTATAGAAAAGTATGGTAAGGAAAAATGTACAACTTTGTTCTGAGTTTGATGAATGAAAAGCCTGTCTCGGGTAATGAGTGTGGCTGGGGTTGTTGAAGTGTGAACTTACCCAAATCTAATAAAGAACAAGACAGAGCTGCTAACGTTAGCGGCTAAACTTTGATATAGCAGCATCCAGGACCGACTCCCACACTTGCCCTCTTTCCACCAGATCAGCTCTGGTTCTTGAACCAGTTCCGTTTAGGACTCTTGGAGCCTTGGTTCTATCTAGAGAACCAGCCCGCGTTCCCACCAGTTTTGAGCGAAACCATTGTAATCAAGGATGCATCATCAATGGAGAGCAATGCACAACAGAAGTAAACAGTAGGAGCAAGATGGCGGATCGCATTGATTACCTGCGACCAACTATTAATGATAAGAAGACGTAGAAGACTGTTACCATAGAGACCATTGTTGCCTTCTCCATCCTCTCTTTCCAACCTGCAGAATAGGACACGCCCACTGATGACGTCAAGGTTCACACTTCAGGTCGAGGAAAACTATTATTTTTGGTTCCAACTGGAACCAACTTTTCGGGTTCCGAACCAATTTTGTTTTGGTTATGGTTCAAAATTAGGTGCGCGGACCAGAACGGAACCCGTTCCATGTTGGTGGAGACGGGGTAACAGTGGATGTTCCACTCGGCATCGACGTGCAGAAATCCACAGACTGACACATCTGCTGGGCTTAGTAATGGTAGCTGAGTTACGATTGGACAATCACTGTTTGTGAGAGGGGTTTCGTGGGGCTGAGTCAGCACACTTGTTTGCGTTCTAGGAGCCGGTTCTGGTCCTTAACATCGCTGCCAGATGTGGCTCGATGACAGGTTTGGATTGCAATCAGAGGGGTCAAACAAATAACTAAAAAAGTTCATTATAATCTTTTGTTAAAACACAATAATTCTGGAGTTTGTGGAAGTCTAAACATGAGGCTCACGCAAAGTCAGCTGTCAGTGTGTTTCATTGATTGACAGAATTTAAGATCTGTCAATTTATTTTCTTTCATTACAACATTCAAACCCCACTAACTATTTTTCTTTCTTTCTTTTGTTCTCTCTCATTGTCCAGTCTCCAGTCAGTCCCAGCATGGAGGTAAGTCCCACCACTTATCAGATCATTTTGGAAGGTTCACAGCACAATAAAACTCAGAACTGAAGAGATAAGAAAGATGTGTTTTGGGGTTCAGAGTCCCTAAGATCAGTTGTGAACCTGAAGATTTTACCACCTGACTTGTAATCATGGTGGACAATGAATGCTGGCCAAATACGGCCATCATCTGGAACCTATTCTAAGCCTCCGTGATAATGCAAGTGGCTTGTACATGAATCTATTCCAGTAAATCTAGTTTTTTTGGTTGAACATGTCCAACAATGTCCTGCACGCTGGTCTCCTGATCTTTGTCTCCGCCTCTCCTCACAGCAGAAGAACCAATTAGATTACTTCCCCGGTAGAGAGCGGCGCTCCAGCTCCCAGTCGTACGTTGGCCGTCCCATCGAGCTGGACAAGATCTTACTGTCGAAGGTCAAAGTTCCTCACACCTTCCTGATCCACTCGTACACCCGCCCCACCGTCTGCCAGCACTGCAAGAAGCTGCTGAAAGGCCTCTTCAGACAGGGCCTGCAGTGTAAAGGTGAGCATCTGTTCAAACCTTTACACATTACTACAACTCTCTAGCGCCACCTGGACACTGCAGTGTGCACAAGAGTCACAATATTAAAGTGTTGGACAGAACAAATAACATCCGGATGATTTATGAGTTTAGGAAACTAAACACACTCGGTTGTGGTTAAAGAAAGATTGTCTCATGGTTAAAAGAAACCAACACTGACTTTTGATGAGAGATCTTAAAGTTGTATGTTCGTCCTTCCACCTCAACCTCCTTCCTCACACTTTTCCTGGTGGTATGAAGAAGTTGCACTATTTCCTGCTCACTTGGTGAAAAAACAGGCGTTTTGTTGTTGGACTGAAACCTGCTGTGACCTAATCTCCTTCCTCTTCTTCCTCGTTTCTCCCTCAGATTGTAAATTTAACTGTCATAAACGATGTGCTCCTAAAGTGCCAAACAACTGCCTGGGAGAAGTTTCCAAAAATGGAGGCAAGTTTCAAGACACACCCACACATGTCTGATTGTACTATATATGTGAGGACCCTCATTGAATTTAACCATCACAACTACATTCATGAACTCAACCTGAGCCGAATTCTAACCTCAATACTAAAACTAAGTCTCACTTTCGGGTGTGTCTTTGTTCTGCAGAGCTCCTGAGCCCAGGGGCGGAGTCAGACGTTGTCATGGTGGAGGGTTGCCTTGACGACCACGATGTCGACAGAGGCGGCGGCCTGTTGGACGACATGGATGAAACGCTGACATCAGAGGGGGGTCTCCTGCTGGAGGCGGGGCCCAGCGACCTCTGCGACCTGCACGACCCCGACCTGGACGAGTCCAACCGGGCCATCAGGTACAGCAACACACACACACACACACACACACACACACACACACTCAGAAACACAGACACACACACACAGGTGTGAGGTTGTGCTTTGTCCCGCCCCCTGCAGCCCGTCCACCAGTAACAACATCCCTCTGATGCGAGTTGTTCAGTCCGTCAAACACACGAAGAGGAAGAGCAGCAACGTGATGAAGGAGGGCTGGATGGTCCACTACACCAGCAAGGACACCCTGGTACTGTACCTGTCTGTCTGTTTACCTGTCTGTTTACCTGCCTGCTTACCTGTCTGTCTGTTGATTCCTGTCCAGTGAAAACCACAGATCTCCAGATGTGGTGATTTTGAAACATTTAGGATCATTTTGAATCATAACGCCTCGTAGTGATTTTAGTTACTTGGCTTGTTTTTAGTTTAAATACTCGGACAAAGAAAGGTAAATATAATTGTCGCAAACCAGCTCAACGTATGTGACAAAGAGAAGAGGTAAGTCAGATCAAAGTGCCAATTAATGATTTTAGTAGAAATAAACAGAACTATTTATAAGGAAGGCATGAGGTGTGGAAAGTAAGAGCATCAGTAGTGAGTGGAATGTATGGGTGAGTGAAGAATGTATGTTTGTGCGAGTGTTGCAGGCAGCAAAATGGGAAACCAAACCAAAACCTGGATAGCGTGGATCCTAGGAGAGAGAGCGAGAGAAACAATGACACCAGGCAGGTAATATAGCCTTGGTGAAGGCCCACAGGTGCCACGTCATCACCCCAACGACCCTCTGACTGGAAGCTGCTGCAGGAAGAAAGCAATCAGCTGCAGGCAGAAAGGGGAGGGGTCGTAACATAATTTGTAGTGCACTTTGTCAGATTCTGTTATTTTATTAATTTGATCTAATAGGTTGTTGTTTTCTGTTCTTCAAACACCGACACATCGAAGATCTTTTATTATAAATAAAGAAATAAATGTGCTGATAACTAGATGTGACATTATTAATACCAGCAAGATGATTTAATTAGTCACATTAATAGACAGAAAGATGACGAGAAAAGGTATTATTTTGATTTTGACACCTTTTCTGCCACTTGTGGTTTGTGTTGGTGCAGATTCTTTTGGCACATTTGCCTTCAAAACTGAGAAACACTTAATAGTGTAATAAAATAAATGTTTAGTCAGTCTGAGGTGTTGCTGCTCTGGATGTTTCAGCTCTGTGTGAAAAGTTGAATGTGATCTTGTTGAGTGATTTCAGCATTTCTCTTCCCCCTTTTCTCTTTGGTCCACTGTCCTCCAGACAATGTCTTTCCACTTCTCCTCACCTGCTGTCTCATCTAACTTCTCTTTTCTTTTTCCCTCCTCTTCCTCTCTTCTTCCTCCTCTCCATCTCTATGTTTCAGAGGAAGAGACATTACTGGCGGCTGGACAGTAAATGTATCACGCTGTTTCAGAACGACACAGGAAGTAAATACTATAAGGTAAGACGAGCTCCAAAAGCAGCACAAACTTTTCTCCGTATTGCTTTTTTGTTTGCAGGGATCTATTTGATGCACATCAGTGTACTTTTGCAGCTACATACATGCTGTAGGCGTACAAAAATGTACTCACTGCACCAGCAACAAGTTTTTGAAAAGAGTACAATGCTCGATCTTTTCTGAGAGAGAGGTTTTTCCTTCATCCTCGGTCCCTCTTCTCTCTGCAGGAGATACCTCTGTCAGAGATCTTATCTCTGGAACCGGCTCAGACCTTCTCTCTGCTTCCTGATGGAGCCAATCTTCACTGCTTTGAGATCGCCACGGCAACACTGGTTTACTACGTCGGAGAGAACCTGCAGAGAGCTGATTCATCTCTGACTGGCAGCAGCATCCTGGTGAATAATATGATGCTCTGTGGATGGATGGATGGATGATGGATGGATGGATGGATGGATGGATGGATGGATGATGGATAATGAATGGATGGATGGATGGATGGATGGAGGATGGATAATGGATGGATGGATAATGGATGGACAGATGGATAATGGATGGATGGATGGATGATAGATGATGGATGGATGGATGATGGATGGATGATAATGGATGGATGGATGGATGGATGGATGGAGGATGGATAATGGATGGATGATGGATGATGGATAATGGATGGATGGATGGATGATGGATAATGGATGGATGGATGGATGGATGGATGATGGATAATGGATAGCAGTACAGCAGTACATGAACGAACCACAGGGTACAAAGAATAGTGCAAAAACAAATGTCAAACACAAGTACTAACATAAAAAGTTAAAAAGTAGTCCACTGACGTCCACACTGCGACAGAGCGGGGATGAGTTAAACAGTTTGATGGCTACCGGCAGGAAAGATCTCCTGCCACTCGATGGAACTCCTTGGAAGGTTTAAGTCTTTGGCTTCTTAACCAGCATGTTGTAGGAGACGTGTTCAGGATGCTAACCGACTTGGACAGCATCTTCTTCTCCATCACCGCCTCCGGACAGTCCTGCTCAACTCCTCCTCCAATCACTGAGCCGGTCGTTCTAACTATTTCATGTAGTACAGCTCCAATAGCTTGTTCTCCTACTGACAACTATCTATGTCCACAACCCTCTCTATGGTCTACTGCTCACCTGGAGCTGCTCTCACACTATCTGTGACGACCTACTGAACACATGCAATATGAAGCCATTCATTTTCTATGGGACGCAAGTTTATCACTGAAAACTTGTTTTACTGACTGGTTTCAGGTCAGTGGGGTGGGGCAGGATGTGGCTCGGATGTGGGAGATGGCCATCCAGCACGCTCTGATGCCGGCCGTCTCTACAGGAGTTTCCCACAGCTCTCACCGCGGTGGACACAGTAAGACACCATCACAGCTCACACACAGTTTCAAACCTGCACACATGTTAATGTTATTAGTAGTATTTGTCTTTAAAGCTGGTTCTTTGTAGGATTGCGTCAAATTCAACTTTGGGTAAACTTTTACACATGAATTTGTATCATGGGTCGGTCGCAAACTGCCTTGACTGTTTTGTTGATCCCACTTTATTTTTTAATAGGTTGGAAAAATGAGTAGGGGTCTTCGGCTAAACGCTAAAGCAGTTTTGGTCATACCTATCAGGTTGTAACTTTAGTGTCTCAATTAAAACCTTCTCATTGCAGTCAAAGTAAGAATGAACATCCCTATGGAGTGCCACAAGGCTCAATTCTGGATCCACTACTTTTTGGTCTTTGTATGGTACAAACTCATCATTGGTGAGCACGACATTAATATTAGTTGCTATGCAGACGACACCCAGCTCTATATGGCTGTTGATCCTGATGACCTGAGCCCCCTTTAATGCCTCGAAAACTGCATCTGCATTTTGGACATTTTCGTGTGGCTGTATCTTTTTATGCTATAGGGTTTTACGTAAAACTTTTGCATGTTTCTGTCTTGAGCCTCACAACAGTGTTTACAACACAGAGTTTTACGTGTATCTGTGACAGCCCAAACACAGAGTAAGACCCAAGCGCAGGAACCACACAGGCGGTGAAGGTACAATTTAAAGAGAGTCCTTTACTGGCAGATCCAAAGTCATACACGGGTAGAGCAATAAACAGGGCAGAGGTACAGACAGGGAGTAGGCAAGGGTGAATCCAAAAACCAGTCACAAGGTTCCAAACACAAGAGGCAGGCAACCAAATCCAGAGGGCAAAGGCAAAGACCAAAGGTAACATGCAAAGGGTCAAAAACACACGGGAGATCAAAAACGGCATAGGTACGCGGTGGGCTTGATACAACGAAACAAGACAATCTGGCAAAGGACAAAGGGAAGAGGACTGGTATATATACATACACACAGGGAGCTGATTGGTCATGAGGCACAGGTGACTGGGGAAAATAGGGGGGAAAAAGAACAAAGACAGGAAGTAAATAGAACAATGAAAACCACACACGGGACTTGTCAAGATAAAACAGGAAATGCTTAAGAGTCTGATGGATGTGTGACAGTATCTTCAGAAAATTACAATTTCAGCCTCAGTCAGTAAAAACTCATGTTGTGCAGCCAAACTTTGTTAAAACCCACAGAGCTTTATTTTAAATTCTAGTGAAGATCCCAACATTTTCAAGCATACCAAATGTGTCAGGCTGAATTTTGGGCAAAAGTGTGTAAAATAATTGCCTCTAAAATATTTACATTTGATGGAATAGTGCAGCCGGTTTGAATATTATACTCTGTGGAAACATAAAGCTTTAATGGAGAGCTGGAAACAACACGATAAACAATATATGTATCATGATACTGTCAGACATTGTGGTATAACATGATTTTTCCAGTCTTTACGCTACTTAAGGGGAAATAAAAGGGGAAAACTGGATGTTAAGAGGTTAAAGACACTGCTCTGTCTTCTCACTAACTTTAATAACAGGACATTCTTCACTTTCACGCCAGCTATCAGAGTATGGCACAGAATCTATTTGGAATGAAACTGGATAAATGTAAATGTCATTGTAGCATTATCCCGCCTGTGAAAGGACTCCTCGCACATTTCCAGCTCAGGTATTAATGTTCACGTCGCTGTTGAATTCTCCTGCAGACTCTCAGATCCCCTCAGGGCTGTCGACACCCACACAAACCCATCAGAGATATTTCAGACCTTCACTGACGTCAAACTGATCATGACTAATGCTTCACTGTGGTCTCAGTGCCTCCTCTGACTCTGTGTTCACCTGTGGGGAAAGTACACTAAAATAACACTGCGTTTCAACTGCCAGAAGAGTACAGGCTTCAGATGTATAACATTTATTATTAATACACCGCTTAGACAGAGTAAACACAGGTTAATACACTTTAACAGAAGCTACTGACCCAAAACTGTTTTTTAAAGGTGAAGTTTAATCAGTCTTTTGTTGTGAAATAAGATGTGTGTGATTTGGAGTTGGAGGTAGATTCTTAATATGATTGATTATCTGTGTTTTTAGTCTCTGAATGTTTTCCTGCAGTTTAAACTCTGATCATGTTTGTGTCTCATCAACAGAGGAAATCTCCATCAGTATTTCTGTCTCCAACTGCCAGATCCAGGAGAATGTGGTGAGAAAACACACACACACACACACAGGTGTAGTGGCATGTATACACAGGTATACGGCATATACCCATCTCTGGGGATTTACCACATACTTACCTAAAGTTAGCCGGTGTATCACTGTCGTTCATGCAAAGCAAAGCTGTTGCCGATCATGTTACAGTCTTCCATATAATCTGTGGTGTTTACTTTTCAGATGAGATTTATGTTCCCTTACTTTTGCCTTTAAGGCAGTGCCTCCTCCCAGGCATCAGAAGTACCACCATAAATCAATCGATTTAACTGCAATGAGCTGATATCGGCCAGTACACCGGTCGGGCTCTAATATCGTGCACCTGAGCTTTCTGCAGGAGAGCAGAGTGGTGGTTGTTGCTGGTTTACTTCTGCTAAAACATTTTGGTTCAGGTGACCTTCAGGTTTTGGTTCTTCCTCTCCTCCTTTAACTTTTCTGTCTTGAGTTTAAGATGATGATAACTGTCTCAGCCCTCTCGCACCACAAACTACATCCTGTTTGTATGTCTCCTCCTGCTTTCTCTCACTTTTCATCCATTTGCATTTGAAGACTTCGAGGACGTGTCTCAGAGTTTCCCAGCGCAGGTCGCCGCGTATCAAACACTCTGTACATTTACATCATAAAGATTTACATAAGGCTCAAATGTCTGCAAACTCTATTCATGCAAATGTAACCGCAGAGAACATCGAGTCCCATTTCCATGCAGACGTGCACCTCACCGTCTCCAAGGTGAGCACGTCTTCAAGCACCTCAAATGGAGATTACTGTGATTACTCACTCAGCCAAACAGTTTCCATAGCGACGGATGGTAATTAGGCAGCGAGCTCGGGGAAGGGGGAGGAGGTTTATAATATTGTATTTCTGTCCTCTTTGCTTGAGGTGTGATATTAGGCTGTCAGCTAACAGGGGAGAAAAGGGAGACGTGATTGCAGACAAGGAGAAAATATTTAGCAGTTTTGGTGTCAAAGCTGTGGCAGATCACTGACGCTGTGTAGTTACACTCAGGGAGGCGCACAGTGGGCTCTCCTGTACAAAACGCTCCTCTGAAAACTCCTCCACCAGGTGATCAATTGATGCAATTCACTTTTTTTGTTGAACCCACTTTCTGTCAACCGGCCTCGCCTCCCTCCACTTCACTTACGCAGCTTTCCATCGGAGGAACTTGACAGCTTTCAGAACCTGAAACTTTTCAGAGCCTGTGAGTTTCTGGCTTTAGGCGCGTCTGTGACTCCCAGTGTCGTTTAAAACCTGAGGCGATTTCAAATATGAGGAGTTCTGTGTCTCAAAATGAGCGTTACATCAAACCATTTAGTAGTTTTACAGTTCGCTCCACGTAGACCGCGGCTCTTGTTTGTTACATAAACTTGTTTCATTGTCATAATCATTTTCCACATGTGTGCATCGCCAATTCTCTTCTTCTGCCACATCCTCTGCTACACAGCTGATTACTGCTCCCACTGAATAACATCTTCTCCCCAAAACGCTCATCGGGGCTCCGACGTCCTTGTTTGTCCAACATGCAGTTTGGGAATTAGTTCGACATTTTAGGAAAAACGCTTTTGTTGCTTTCTTTCTGAGAGTGACGTAAGAAGATGTTATCATTCTCGGCAGCTTCACACTCGTCATCCTCATTAAATGACCTTAGAGATTTCCTTAATTTGGGAGCCTGTTTTTTACTCTTTACTCGAAACATATTGAATGATTGATGTGAACTTGTACTGAGAATGGTTCTTCTGGTTTTCAGGATATCAACTCCGTGTATCAGATCTTCCCAGACGAGGTTCTTGGCTCAGGACAGTTCGGCATCGTTTATGGAGGTAAAACACAAGAGTGAAGAGAGACACATGCTGTCATTAAACATGATGTCTACATACAGCATCACTGTTATTCAGCAGGTCGAATATTTAAACAAGTGAGATTTTGAGAATAAAGTGGAAGTATTTTGAGAAAAAGTCATGATATTTAGAAAATAAAGATAAAAATGTACAAGTCTTAATATTAGGAGAATAATATTGTTCATTGTGACTTTTTTTCTCTAAATGTTTTCACTTCATTCTCAAACTCTAAGATTTTTTGAATTTCTCTGCCTTCAAAGTCAGAATTTCTAATACATTCAAAAATCAATGCCTGCTTCCACGCCTCTGTCCTCCTTTGGAACATGTTTGTGTTGTTAGAGACGCATCCAGTCAGCTGTTAGTGAGCTCAAATTGTCCAAACATACCTGGATTTAATGTCTAAAAGACGAAAGTAGAAAAATGTAAAAGGAAGCGAAAGAAAAACATTCAATATAACTTCACAAGAAAGAATTCTGTCCAGTTCTTAACAGCTGACACTAAAAGACGATCCAACAAGACATGAAGTGTAGATAATACTGCAACAGCCAGTGGTGGAAGATTTATTCACATCCTTTACTATAAATACTCCACTACAAGTAAAAGTCCTGCATTCAAAACCTTACTGAGGTTTAAGTATGTATCAGCAACATGTACGTAAAGTATCAAAGTAAAAGTACTCATGTTGCAGTAAACTGATCCCTGTCAGTGTTTTCATCCTTCAGTGAAAGTGCAGTAAAAAGTACAATATTCCCCTCTTAGATGTAGCGGAGTAGAAGTCGAAAGTAGCAAGTAAAGTACAAGTACCTCGAATTTGTACTTAAGTAAATGTACTGCGTTACAGTCCACCTCTGTAGCAGCTGAGTGTGATGTGTGTTGTGTGTTTTTGTGCAGGTAAACACAGGAAGTCCGGCCGAGACGTCGCCATCAAGATCATCGATAAACTCCGCTTCCCCACCAAACAGGAGAGTCAGCTGCGCAACGAGGTGGCCATCCTGCAGGTACACACACACACACACACACACACACACACACACACAGCGGTGATGCTCAGGAGCCTGTTGGCAGCGAGTGTGACTTCCTGTCGTGAACGACTTCATTACCGTGGCAACACTGTGGGGGTGTGACATCCTGTAATATTCCAGCGCTGCTCAACCTGCAGGAGCTGCTGCTGCAACACACACCTGCACATTAAACACGGTTCACTTCATGCCTGTCTGTTCTGTTGGTGGGACATTTGGGATTATTATGGGATGTGAGCATTGTATTAAGATAGACTTGAAAAAATCCAAATCTATATACTGAAGACATCTTTATAACGAGAAAATGTCTTCATTTGAAGAAATGTTCCTATCTGTCTGCTAGCTGCAGAGGTGGAAAATAACTAAGTACTTTTACTGTACTTAGTACTGTACTGAAGTACAATTTTGAGGTACTTCTTCTTTATACTTCTACTCTGCTACACTTCAGAGACAAATATAGTTTTTACTGCACTACAGTGATTTGTTTGCAGATTCAGATTAATAACACAAAATAAAACAACAAATAAAATATGATGTATTATTATAGATTAAATAGTTTAGTAGTTTAAATGAGCTCCACCTTCACCAGCTGCAACATCAAAGTGATGAACACATCAATAATTATAATCCAATAATAATACTTTTGTAATTGTACTTATACTTTTAGTATTTCTGCACTGTGGTATTACTACTTTTACTGAAGTAAAACATCTGAGTACTTCTTCTTCCACCGCTGCTGCTCTGTTGACGTTATGGCATAAGACTGACTGATCGTTGCCTTCACTTCATCAAACGGAAATATTAAACAATAAGGCGTTTTTTGTACGTTACATCCAACCATACAACTACCAGTATGTTGCTCTATGTAAACAAACACCGTCAAATTAAAATGCATAATTTCGATGACCAGTTACGTTTGAATATCACCAGCCAATCACGACACATCATCAGGTAGAGACAGACGTGTTTTGCTGCTGAAATAAAAATGTGATGTGAGAGAAACTCTGCGCCAGTACACTGCAAAAACAGCCCAACTAGAAAGAAGCCAAATATTCTTAAATATAACCAAATTGTCTAGTATTGAGCAAATAAATCTGCCAATGGGGTGAGCCAGTTTCGCTTGGCTAAAATTCTTAAAACTAGCAAAAAAGTCGAGCCACTGAAAGACCATAATCGGCCTTAAAACTAGACAAAATGCCAAACTTTAAGCAAATTGTGCTTGGAAAATGTGCTTAAATTTAGTGCTATTGTCTTGAAATAAGGCTATATAACCTAGAATTTACAGTGAAAAAATAGTATATTTTATATGCTTAAAATGAGTAGCTGACCAGTGGATTTGAACCAGGAACCCTCTCTGTGAGGCCACAGTGATAACCATTACACTGTCATACTGCCTTAAGTAGACAGACATTAATCTCACGTCTTTTCACTTCCTTATTGTTGGCTCAGTATATCCAGAGGCTGCACAGAACAAAGGATTCAACAACAACATAAAGACCATTGGTGGTCAAGGTGGAAATAAAAATGAAAATGTAAGATCTACGGCAAGAAATGTAACAGTGCTTTAAACCTTCTTATAATAAACAGGGTTTGTACAGCTTTACTGTAAAAGTCAAGCACTTTTCAAGCACTTTCAAGGTACCTAAACCAAAAATGTCCAGACTCTCGAAGCCTTTGTCATCACATCTAAATTGTGCCTATAAATACCAGGAGACAACAAACAAATATGGCGACGGGATCGTTTCATTTCAAACATTAAAAGATTTAAGGTTTACATGAGTGATTGTAGATGAAACACCAGATGTTGAAATGTTGAAAATCAAAGCATTTTTCAAGGAGTATATTCAAATTCATGCGTGTTCCCAACCTTGAAAACATAACGGTGAAAATTAAGTATTTTCCACACTTTCAAGACTTCGTACGAACCCTGTTAATTTCGGGGGAGTTAATTCTGGTAATTCTAGTTTCAAGCATTAAGTTACTCAGAACCAGTAATAATCTCAGCAACAAGTTATTGTATCTTATTAAGTACTTGAAGACTAAAAAGCTTGAAACAAGTGAAATGCTCTAACATAAAAACTGCCTGGTGAATAAATATCTTGTCAGACAAAAAACAAGCATATATTGCCTTGATTTAAGATATTTCATCTTACTTAGATTTCGCTTTTTGCAGTGTAAAAGCTCCAAAACATGCGGTGAGGAAATATGAGCCTGAATACATTAAATCTGGATTCATAACGGCAGGCAGTGATGCTGAGCAGAAAGCACAGTGAGTTGAAATCCTGTCAAATGAGGCTAAAACCATCGACTCTCCAGAGACACTTCAACACAAAGCAGCCAGGATGTTATGTTTTTATTTCCTCATTTATTTGGTAAGGTGGGCCTCGGGAATGTTTGAACAATCAGAAGTGAGCCTTAAGTTACAAAAGGTTGAGAACCCCTGATCTACAGCATCTCAGAGAGACCTTAATCCTTAATAAGCAACAGCAGCCGGCAGCTAGCAGAACTTTAGATGAAGATCATTTGTCCTCCTCCTCCTCCGTCCAGAGTTTGCACCACCCGGGCGTGGTCAACCTGGACTGCATGTTTGAGACGCCGGAGAGAGTGTTCGTTGTCATGGAGAAGCTCCACGGAGACATGCTGGAGATGATCCTGTCCAGTGAGAAGGGACGACTACCTGAGAGGATCACCAAGTTCCTGGTCACACAGGTGACACACACACACACACACGCGCGCTTTTTTTAGATCGTACAGCTATCCGATCCGCCCAAGATGCATGAAGTGACTCAGTGTGAATGGGGTCTAAAGTACTGGACAAACACGAGAAGACCCTCTGCTTCATGTGGTGGTGTTCGCTCAACCTCGTCCATTATCTTCAATCAGGCCAAAAGTGCCACGTCTTCCTGATCACATTCCTGCTCCCCAGAGGATGAACCCTGTTGATTTTAACGACACTGTCGCCTTTCCTCTAGCCCCGCCCTCAGGACATTAATTAACCCAATCAGATGCTTTGATGAGTCGTTCTTATAGAGAATCATTATTAAATGCTTTGTGTTTGTTTCTGTGCGTCACCGTCAGATCCTGGTGGCTTTGCGTCACCTCCACTTCAAGAACATCGTCCACTGTGATCTCAAACCTGAAAACGTCCTGCTGGCTTCTGCAGACTCATTTCCACAGGTACTGAGAGTGTGTGTGTGTGTGTGTGTGTGTGTGTATGTGTGTGTGTGTGTGTATTAACTGCCTCTTTTGATTCTTTTTGATGCAAGTGTCTTGTATTTATTTACTTTTTTTTTGTTACACAATTTCTGTGTCCAATCATTTTATTCATCATTAAATTCCCACCTGTGAAACATTTCTTTCTAATGATTTTTCCATACTGACAAAAAAAGTCTGGAATATTTGGCTCAAAACTGGACACTTTACACAAATTGTGTGATGCATGCTGGGATAGTTTCCAACCTGTATAAGCGAGTAGAGAAGACAGATGGTTTAAAGTGTAAAGTAAAAACAGGTTTGAACCCAAAAGCACGACTCTTTGAAACCAGGGTGGTAAAATAAATAAGTTTACTCAAGGTCCAAACCAGGCAGGCAGGGGAGATGAGGCGAGCTTATCCAATAGGGATCAGGCGAGAGAGCAGGTGTCCAAGAGGCAGGCAGGAGGTCATTAGAGGCAAAACTCAGGGAAAAGGGCTGGAATGATAAGGCAGAGGCACAATAGATGATCTGGCTGGGAATGACTGGAAGTGGGCAGGTATATTTGCTACTGGGCTGATGGGGAAGTGGGAACAGGTGTTCAGGTGGGCGGGACGGGTCAGGTGATGGGGAATGGTGGGAACACAGGGGTTACTGCAGGGCAGGATCTGAAAGGACAGGAGAGTTAGAACAAGGCAGGGGGGAGAAAACAGACAAGGAAAATGTGAGGCTAGGAAACGGCCGACATTGTGACACAAAGTCCAATTTAAAGATTCAAAACTATTTTAAAACTCTGGATGCATCTTGACAAAACACCAACAAGAATTATACTAAAAAAAAAAAAAAAACAGAGGAAGACTCAGATATAGAGCTGCAAGATCCAAGACAGTGAATGCAGCACAGAAACGTTCACAGCTGTTTTGAATCATCAGGCTTCATGATACTAGGACGTGACACAAACAGAAAAACATATAGGCTTTATATAAAAGCTGTATATATACATAGAGGGAAGAGGGGAAACAGGAAGACACAGGCAAGCAAACAAAAACAGACCCAGACAGTCCATTAGCTGTCAGTGTAACTATTCGCAGCTTTTTCCTCTCCAGAAATAGCTGTTTGTGTCAGACAGACAAACTGTTAGCTCTAATGATGCATCAGGCCGGCTGTTGGGCTGCGGATTCCTCACACACTTTACTTACTGTGTATCATCTGCAGAGCCTGCTACTCCTGCTAATATCAGGACACAAACAAAATGCTAATGTCTTAAAGAGGTAGTCTGGAATTGCTGCATTAATGTTAGTTTTGGGGGCAAGCTAGCTAAGTGTGTCAGCAGTTTGTCACACACAACTAAAATGTCAGCTAATGAGAATATTTAAACAACAGTCTGACGTTTAGTGAAATCATTTTCTCTGATCTTCCCCAGAGTCAGATGAGAAGATGGATATCAGTTTAATCTCTGTATCCAGTACAGAGATAGGTCCAGGTGTTGTTTAGCCTAGCTTAGCACAAAGACTGCAAGCAAGGGGAAACTATTAGCCTCAAAATTATCAAAAGAAAAAAAAAAGAAAGAAAATTGGCTGTAATTGAGTAATTGTCAGCATAGTAATCATAAAAAAGCCCAAATCAACAATGTGGAAAGGCTATGCTAACATTAGCTAACAAGCTAATGTTCATTTTTGTGCACCTAGCTTGTCCAAATTGTATTCTGACTCATCAAAGCTATTTTAATTAATTTCCAATCACCAAAACACAGACTTCAGTTGCTAATGAGCTAACATTTGTTAGCCAGACAGCTGCTAACCAGCAAATGCAATACATTGAAGGACTAGTCAAAAATGTGGTGAAATGTAAAAATGGTGGGACTGCTGAACATAAAACCATGTCATTATCAACAATGGGGACAAGTTATCACACAATTCAAAGCTATTTTAATTTTATTAAACTATTTTATTTTGATTTCTTTACCCACAAACCTTTGCTATCAGACTTTAGTAGCTAGAGATCCAACAATATGTTTAGCTGACATGTTAGCTTTGCAGTTATCAAGCAACCAAAGGGAATATAAAATGAAAAGTCCAACATTTTGGGAAAATCTCTTGTTTGCTTTCTGATAAGAGTATGGAGATCAGTTTCATCTTTTTCAGTGCAGTACAGAGATAGATCCAGGACACGTGTAGAATAGCTTAGCACATTGCTAGCCGAGATCCATCAAAAGAGGCAAAACACACCTTCCAACAACTCCAAAGCTGTCTTATTTACATGTTGTATCTTATTTATTAACACACATTTTGGTTTTAGCAGCCGTTAGCATTGGAGCTATTTGTTGATATAACACCCCAGAAGAAGAAGTGCTATCAGGAAGTAAAAGAGGAAGTCCATGTACAGCAGATGAGATGTTTCAATCAAGAGAACAAATCTGAAGAACAAAAACAATCCTGGTTTCCTGGATGTTTGACCAACATCGACACTTGAAAATAGGGTCAGTCCACCTACATTTGAGTATGTACCTGAATGAGGAGCGACGGTCTCGATAACAACAGTAACCCAGAATAGATGTGAGCAGCAATTGAGAGTCAACACTGAAGAGAACTGATTCATCACAACACGACCGTGAAGTGATATCCCTGATCACATCCATCTTTCTGTGTGAATCATCCTGCAAAGATAGCAGCCAACAGCTCTTCACTGTCAGCAGCTTCATCACACTCATCCTCCCTCCTGCGTTTCCATCCAAACACTGACTGCTGCTGCAGAGCCAACAGGATGATGGAATTATATTGTATGGTTAGGATTAATCAAGACTTTCCCTTGACCCGTGTGTTCCCCCTGCTGTGGTTGTAATGGGGCAAGAAATATCAAAGATTACCTTCATTTTAAATTCTTTACTGCACGCAGTACCTTTTGTGTTCAGGATAGTGAGTTTTACTGTAGAGACAAATGAACACTGGTGCTTCCAGAGTCCAATCATAGGGCATTTAGATGTTGATGAGTCCCCAATTTGAACCTCATGTTGTCTGTCAGATAATCTGACTTTATTTCTTTTCACCGTGTCACAGACAGCAACACTGGAAAACAGCATGGCAGGATACAAACGTAGTCTTGTCCAGCCTCGCTCCATCAAAAGAGAAAAAAATTGAATCTGCAAATCGGCTGCAATTCAGCAATTTTCAGCCACAGTCATCAAAAATAAAAAAAAGCCATTATCAACAATTCGGGAAGGTTTCCCAAAATGTTGGACTTTTCCTTTTACATTGCCTTTGGTTGCTTGTTGATTGTAAAGCTAACGTGTCAGCTAAACATATTGTTGGCTCTCTAGCTAGCAAAGGCTGGTAGCAAAAGTTTGGGGGATGGGGAATCAATTAAAACAGCTCTCCCACATTAGCTTGCTAGCTAGCAAGCTAATGTTAAACTTTGTGCACATGTCCAAATAGTTTAGTGACTCTTCAAAGCTTTTTTAATTGATTTCCAACCCGCAAAACACAGACTTCAATTGCTAATGAGCTAACATTGTCTAGTTGGCACATTAGCTTGCTAGCTAACTGTCAGCAGCTGTTAGCTGTTAAAAAAAAGGTTTTGTGTAACACACCTCTGTCCTCTTGTTTCAGGTGAAGCTGTGTGACTTTGGTTTCGCTCGGATCATCGGTGAGAAGTCGTTCAGGCGTTCGGTGGTCGGCACGCCGGCGTATCTCGCTCCTGAGGTCCTGAGGAACAAAGGCTACAACCGCTCTCTGGACATGTGGTCGGTCGGAGTCATCATCTACGTCAGGTGGGAGACTATCGTGATGGATGATTTTAGTCTTAATGGATTTTAGTTTCAGTTTTAATGCTCTGTCTTTGTTTAGCTCCGACGTCTTATCTTTGGTTTTTCTTCTGCTTTTTTATTTATCTAGTTTAAAAGTTTCTTGTGGTTCTCAGCAAAAAATGACAAACAAAACTCATTACCATTAACTCATACTGAATTACTTTTATTTACTTTAATTATTACTGCATCTGTCAAATCTGTAATATAATTTATGTATTTTATATAAAACTCAGTGTTTTCGTCTGTTCTGCAGTCTCAGTGGGACGTTCCCCTTCAATGAAGATGAAGACATCAACGATCAGATCCAGAACGCTGCCTTCATGTACCCTCCTCATCCGTGGAAGAAAGTTTCCCAGGAAGGTACGTAAAACATCACGGACCACCACCTCTGCCCTCTAAACACCACAGAGACAAGACCAAGCACAAAACCTGCACACAGAAACGCACGCATTGTTTTTACTGATGATTCAACGTCTGGCAAACTGATGGAGACTGGCTGCAGTGTTGGAGTTGCAGCAGAGGCTCGTTTTGTAATGAAGCTATGCATCAGCCTTCCTCTACCAACAAATATATAGTGTTAACATCCCCTATGGTGCCATGATCACAGGTGACTGCTTTGTTTCACCTTTCTGTGTGACTCTGTGGTTATTTTTTGCCGTCAAACATCAGCACAGGTTATTATTTCTTCCTGCCGCAGTACAACAGCTCCGATTCTCTGCTGCCGCGTGACTCATGTTGTTGTCGTCATTGTCTCTGAATGCGTCCGCTGTGTGTGTGTTGGCTGGAATTGTCCTGTTGACTGCGAGACAGATTTAAATCAGCCTGACTCACTCGCTCCTCGGCCGGATCCCCGAAGCGCTCTGAACCCTCCCCTCCACCTCCTCATCCCGCCAGAGCGGCTTCAGCTCAGCTTCAGAATAAATGCTGTAAGAGTCGTTTCTGTCAGCCGCAGGAGGATTAAATGTCAGAGAATAAACTCTTAGTGCGTCAACAGATCTGCATTTTCAAAGATCACTTTAAAAGAAGACACTTTAAAGGGCTTCGGTTATAGAACTCATGTTTTCCTCTGCCCACGTGCAAACACGATTTAATGGAGACAAAGAAGTTAAAGTTAGGGCACTTCTGAAACTCCACCTTTTCTTATGATGACAAACATCAAATTTGGAATATTATGCTGCTTTCATCACAAAAAGATGGAGCATGAAACAGTGAAATGTAGTCAGTGCTTTTATGCTTATTGTTTGTATTCATGTGCACAAACATACAGGGGACCCGTTAAAGGAAAACTCAGTGAGTGGCAGATGCTTGCATACAGGTGTGATACAATTAAGCAATTAACATCCAATCATGTTCTGCTCACACTGAAACTGGCAAGAAGATTTTCCTGGAAAAAAGTGACAAAAACTCGCAGTAAGAAAACTGTTCATGGCCTGTAGATGTCTTGCTCTGAGTGTTGGATAGACTGACATCGCCATCCTTCGGCCCCACTGCTGAAAAAAAGAAAAGTACATAAAAAGGGGGCAGATGAAAGCGGGTCATGTGACTCCCCTGAGAAAGAGGAACGAGGGAGGGGAGAAATATCTGAGAGTCCAGGCAGTTCTTGGAAAGAGAGTTGGACAGACAGATTCGGGAGGTATTCATGTGGTGGTCTATTCATGTGCATAATACCAAGCGATGGAGGCCCCTGCAGACCTGAGGGGCCCCGGGGTCCTAGAGCTGTTCAAACCGCTGACCCCTGAAGAAATGTTAACATCATGTTAGCTTTGCTCATTAGCCCCGACTGGCCCCTCACAACAGGGGGGCCCCCGACCCTACATCCTCCTCCCCCTCCTCCTTCATCCCCCCCTCGCTTTACCTCAACATTTCCTCGCTCATCACTTCTTCCTTTTTCTTGTTTCTTTCTTTCTTTTTCTGTCATTTCTTCCCTTCAGCGATTGACCTGATTAACAACCTGCTGCAGGTTAAGATGAGGAAGAGATACAGCGTCGACAAGACCCTCAGTCACCCCTGGTTACAGGTAAGACATTAACGAAATCAGACATTTCTTTTGAATCATTTTTGGCATTTCTGAATTTATCTAAATGTTAAATTAGTGTAAAAGAGAGAAAACAACAGAGAGAGAGACAAAGGGAATGACATGTGGTAAAGGTCTCCTACCTTCCTTCAACCAGCAGTCACCTAGATACCTCACAGCCAAAGACTGAGTGAGGAAGTTGAAGCTAAATTAAACGAATTAAGTAACTTTAATCCTACTGTAACAACTACGTAGTAGTGTAAATGCTAGAATAAAGCCTAGACAAATGTTAGATGTTAGAGTGGAATAAAGAC
Source organism: Macquaria ambigua (assembly GCA_008360985.2). Lineage (NCBI taxonomy): Eukaryota > Metazoa > Chordata > Actinopteri > Centrarchiformes > Percichthyidae > Macquaria > Macquaria ambigua. The sequence goes on along the minus strand of VMKM01003468.1, from coordinate 9,468 downwards.
TGAAAACCAGACTAAAGTACATGTTCTGGAGTAAATAATGAAATCCAAACTTAATACGACAAAGACTAGATTTCAGACTAAAAGTTAAGGGTTGGCTTCAATCGACCAGATCAGAGCAGAAAACAGACTGACCAGTCCCATGTGTTTCATGTGTTTTCTGTTGTCTGTATTGGTTTGCATTCACTATTTTGATTTGACTGTGGGATGTAAAAAATTTCTTTTTTTAAAAAAAGATGCCGGAATTAAATTCTTGGCTGAATAAACAAAGTTCTTGACCTTGGAAAGTAGTTTGACGAAAAAAACCTCTTAGCTTTTTCTTCTCCCTATGCACTACCACCTGTTATCACATGACTGAACTTCCATACTTAGGTAACGTGATGACAACTGAGCAAACCCCTTCTGGTTGGAAGACCATGAGATATGGTTGAAAGCTCTGGAAATAGCTAGTAAATGGACCTTTAAGTTGAAACTGATATTTCTTGCCTACAAGTGAACATTTTGTCCTGATGGTGGCACTACAGGAAAGGTCAGGGTGTCACCAAAATCATTACGATTCATCAATATCCACAGTGAGTTTTACGGTAATTCAACCTGCAATTGTCAAGATGCTTTTTGTCTTCCTTAGCTCACTCGAGGGTCTAAGGGATAGAGAGTTCACATGTTGAACGGATTTTAAGTCCACCGTCAGATTTCAGACTTTGGGCTGTATAAATAAAATAACTAGTGGACAGATGGATGAACTAGCTGACATCCTCAGTGGGCCCAATGAATAAAATATATTTTAAATAAAAAGAAAACAACAATTCTGGGACTAGAATGTCTGAGGGTGTGTTTGTTTCCTCCACCAGGACTACCAAATGTGGCTGGACCTGAGGAACCTGGAGTCCCGGATGAACGAGCGCTACATCACCCACGAGAGCGACGACCTGCGCTGGCATCACCACGCCCAGCTCAGCGGCCTCGACTACCCCACGCACCTCGCCAACGGCCCCCGCGGCGACGGCGGTGGAGGGGGAATGGAGCGTTACCAGGAGCAGGAGGAGGAGCTGGAGACCCTCAGCGAGAGGGTCAGTGAACTCTGAGGACGGGGCCACATGTCTTCTGGTTGGAAGAAGAGATTCATCTTGAAGAGATTCATCTCGGACAAGAAACAGCAACTGTAACAAAACGAAAGAAAGCACAAAATGAAACCGAGTCAGGAGACATTTTGAAGATCAGTTAAATCCAAACTTTTACTAAAATAACAAAACATCATTAAAACACCAAATTAAATTTCCTTCACTGACTGCATAAGTCACAGCCCAGTAAACCAAATAAGGGTGAAGGTTATGAAGGATATTAAGTTTAAGCTGTAAACCCACCCATTTTCTTTGAAAGCGCATTGCATTCACTAAAGGAAAAAATCAATTATGACTTATCTCTGCACGCTAGCTTCAGCTAGAAGCCTTGCAAGATCTGTGTGTCGTTATCATGAGATCCATATTTTATTTCATAATTGTGCCGTCTTTGTTGTGTAATTATGAGGTGAGGATTTCGTAATTATTTTATCTGTTTGTATTATGAGGTAAGGATCTTTTTATTTTATTTTATCCCGTAATTACAAGATTTTTGTAATCCCAAAGCAAGACTCTCGTAATCATTTTTTCTCATCATTATGAGATCTTTGTTTTGTAGGTACAAGATAAGGATTTTGTAATTATTTAATCTCATACTCACAAGATCCTTTTTTCGTAATTACGAGGTAAGAATCTCACAATTAATTTTATCTATTTGTGTGATCTTATCGAGTACTGGTAAGATAATTACAAGATCTATACCTCATAATCACAAGATCCATGATGCGTAATTACAAAATAAAATAAATAAAATAAAATAAATGTTTCTTCTTTGGTGATTGCAATGCACTTCCATAGTTTTCAGTTATTTATCAGAAAGGCTAAAAGCTGCACTTTATCTTTTAGACAATCAGAAAAATCAAGTCGCTACGGAAAAGCAGCTTTAATTTACATTTGGAAAACACGAAACTTCCCAGTTTGTGCCTCTCTTGTAATCATCACTTTTCTATATAGACGACTTTGCACTGATGATTACGGTCAAGTTATGGAAATAAGCCACGGCTTTAAGTTAAGTTAATCATGAAACAGAGAGGCAGATCGTTATCTAAACTAATGAAGTGGCCGTAACCTTTCAGATTCTTCTATCACTTAGTTAAGTTAGGCTCTCTCAGCCACCGTACATTTTATTACAACTTTCTTTCACGTTTGACCTTGTGTAGAATACATTTAAATGCTTAATTAATTATTTATACATTAATCAACAGTGATAATAATTGTTAGTTACAGCTCTAAACCGGTGAGCAACAAAACTACAAAAAAGCGTCAACTTCGCTTCACATCTTCAGCCATGACGAAAAGTATTTTTTTGCATGTAATACTTTATAATTTAAAGCTGTCTTCTGTTTATAAAAGTTAAACTCTACTGAGGACAGTTGACGTTCACAAATGTAGTTTCTGATGTTTTCTTTTGTAGGGTAGCAATGAAATGTCAGGGGTTTCATTCCAAAAGGAGATATCCAAAATAATGAAGTTATTCACAAATCAACTGTTTCAGGTACCTTTGTTTTCTGAAAATGGATATGTAGCATTTTGGAATGAAAATCCTCAAAAAACAGCCAACAAATACCAAAAACCGTTTGTCAGTATTTTTCTGGTTCTGTTTCTTCGAACACTGTAACCACAGTTTATTCAACACAAATGTTTAGATGGTTTAAATTTTTTTTTTATCTTTGTGAGATTTTAATTCCACAAAACATTCGAGGCTGTCTGGACCACAGGGAGGCGACAGTAGCAGCTCCCCGTTCAGTGGGTGTTGCCAACTGTGGTTTAACAACAAAATGGCCGCCTGTCATTCAGTCTGAAGGCCATTGAACATTCTCGTCTTTTTTTTTCTGAGAAAACAGTTACTAACGTCAATTAAAAAACAAGAAGAGGCAAAATCGCCTGTCTTTTAAAAAATAAAATAGAGCATGGTGTGTCTGTTGTTTTCAGGTCGACAGGAGTTTCACCTGAATGCTACGTAGCGTCTTCTGTAAGCGGTATGAATGTTGTTAGTTTCTCAGCACATTTACTGTACGTACAGCCCAAATACACACTGTTCTAGCTTTGTATGGGATATAACATCAAGGCCATGATCACACTGGAGGCTTTGCGGAATGTGTTGCATCTTTATCTCTAATTTTATTCATGAGAAACTGCTACTCTATTCTATCAGTTTTCATTTTTGATAAAGTTAGCTAATGCTAGCTAGACAGCATGCAAACCGCTTTTCAACTTGCTCTGTTTCCAGTGACACAGCTGTACTTTATATTGCAGTAGAGGGGGAAAAAAGCCTTGTATCTGATCATGGCCTACGGTAAACTCTGTTGGCCCAGTGTTGCCTTGCTTACTGATAAACATAAGCTGCGTTTCCACCCAAAGTAACCGGCAGTGGGTCAGAGTCAGAGCAGATGTAAAGAGAGCCATTAAACTTTCAAACTTTGGTGAACTGTGACATGCACATTTGCGCCATTGACTAATTGCGAACCATCCTGACAGTGCTGACCTTCAAGGGGAACGGAGAGCCAGACAGTCCAAAATGGAGGAAGCTATTATATTAGCTGTGTCGCACTATTACATTTTATATAACCCTGTTCTGCTGGAGGTCAAACTGCTCCATAAAAAGGATTAAGCACAGTGTGAGGTCAGTCGTAAGACAGTCGATGGTACAAATAGGTATATCTGTTGAATCTAGCTAGCTTGCTGTCCAGCAGTTAGAAAACCAGCTAGCTTCGGGGGGTACTGCAGCATTCTAGCGGTAGCATGTTACCAGCTAGCTAGAATGTTACCGTTAGCTTGCCAGCTACAGTAGCATCACCAAACTTCCAACACCACCCATTTCAAGAGGACACACAAATTAGTTTTGCTACTCGTTACTCGTTTCTGTTTCATCACTTTGTTACGTGGCTTTAAAAATGGTTGTTTTTTGGGGTTTTGTTTTTGTACATGGAGAAATTGTAAGCACAGGAAAATGCAGCTTGTTACATCCCCTCTGGCTTGCTGTATTTCTGGCTTCCATGCAGTAAAAACTGAGAACATGTGATAGGGTGTCTTAATTTCAGATCATAGAACATGACTTTAAACCTTTTTCAACATCATTTTGGCACTTCAGCGTTCAGATTTTCATTTTTTTTCCAAAGTTCCTCCTACAGTCTTTTTTCAGCAGAACACACAGTGGGCGGCTGTAGTGATTGCCGCAAATTAATTTTAAAAGTTTATAGTTTATTGCCCTTTGTGCTGCTCAGTGGACAGTAATGGTGCAGAAAAGGCCTCCCGTCACGCTCTGCAAGACGTCTGTTTACCGATAAGCAAGGCAAAGTTGAACTGCCACATTTCAGCTCCTCCCATACAGAGACAAAGGAGAACAGCATGTATCAGGGTTATTATATTATTACGATACTGCCATAGATTTGAAAAATAAGGGCTGTTTCTCTGAAGCCTTCATGGCCTTGTCTTCTTCGTGCCTCTCGCTCGCTGATCGATGCTTCTGTCTTCTCTGAAACGGACAGTTCAGCTTCACCTGGAACAGAAATGTTACCTGTCTCGTATGTTTCTCTGTGAAGAGGTGACTTACCAAGTATTTGTTGAAATACTTGTTTTATAATTGTGTGTACAAATGGTCCAACAGTGGTGTGTGTGTATATGTGTGTGTGTGTGTGTGTGTGTGCGCTCGCGTTATCTATTGCAAAGAAACTGTAGATGACAGAGCTGTGGGTGTATACAGGAAGTAAGGACTATTAAAAGAAAGGTGAGGTTATATCAGGTGACCAGGTAACAGTACTACTTATTTTCCCACAGACATTACGCCTTTTTCAAGACAGAGCACGCCAAGTTTGAGCTATATATATATATATATATATATAAATTTTTGTTAAAGTGTGGTAAGATCTGTAAATATAAGGAGCCAGAACAACACAAAGGCAAAGCTGTTGTACAGCGTTAATTGTCCAGTAAAAAATAAACCTTAATTTTACCTTTAGACAAACCAATTTGGCAGCAGAAAATATTATATTTCGACTCTGAGACCTATGATTTAATGTAGAAAAGTTAGTATATCTTGTGTTTAAACGCTATGGAGACATCAGAGCCACCAGTAAATAATCAAAGGGCTTCTTAAATAGGACTGTTCTCACCAGGTCCTCATAAGACTTCAGGAAGTCACTACTCCCGGCCAAGAAATAGTCCTGCACACAAGATATACTGTGTCAGTTAATGATTTTTCTTTTCCAGCCATTGGACAAAGCCAGGCTAGCTGTTTCCCCCTGCCTTCACTCTTTGTGCTAAGCTAAGCTAACCATGTCCTGGCTCCAGCTTCCTATTTAAGGTACAGATACGAGAGCGGTATCGATCATCTCGTTTAATTCTCTCCAACAAAGAGCATAAAATGTCAAACTATTCTTTTAACATAAGTATACTTTTACACCCTTAGCCAAATTTTACCCTCTACAAATTTCAGAAAGTAGATTTATACTTCTAGTACTTGTAGTTGAATAGAATATTTTCATATTTTGGGTTTGGGTATCTCCAGACAATCCTGTAAGGATTAATATTCACCAGCAGTGGATATTAGTCATCTAAGGATTTCTAAATTATATTTAGGATTATAGCCTGGCCTGTTGGTTGGAGGGACTGGCCTGTGTGTGAAAGGTCACAGATTCAATGCTGCGAGTGTCCTTAAATAAAACACTGACGGGCGAATTCACAAAGAATGGATTGCAGCCGCTATCTGCCCAGTCTCAAGGTCCAATTCACAAACGATACTGCGCTAATGATATCACAGCGCAAACACGCCATAAAGTTTTGCATCTGATTGCAATTCTCCATGTGGCAAAGTCGGCTGTTAATGGTATATCTGCTCTCGAGCTTGCCTGGCATGCCGACACCTTGGCCTGCTACAATCACTGCTGCCATGATCACTGGAAAGTCTGGGCATGACCCCCCCTTATAAATGCACTTCAGTTACCACCAACTCTCTGAAGATGCTAATCATTTTCGCTCAAACTGCGTGTGGCTGTTAGCGCTGCTGTTTGTGAATTGGACTTTTTTTGCAGTGAGGCTCATTTGCATAGAAAGGGGCCAATTTTGCGCCAAATGTCTGTAAATTCACCAAGACGCTATTTGCTTGGCAGCGCAGTTATGGGTGCATTTCACCCTTTGTGGGTGCTTTGAGAATTACACTGTTTCTTTCTGTCTTATTTGTGCAAGTTTAGTGGCCGCAAAAGCCGCACAATCCTTCTGTGAATTCGCTGTGTCTGTGTGACCCCTCTGGGTAAGTGTGTTGGCAGAATCCCGGTCTATAAAAGTACAAGACGAACAGTTTGCTGTGCGTTCCAGCTCAGTATTAGTGGAGGAACGAGGTGGAAAAGGTTCCTCTGAATGTGTTTAGCTTGGGGCTCCGAGCTGTTAGCCTCCAGTGTTGAAGTGTGTGTCCGTGTGCTGAATGGTTGACTGGTCCTTATGTGGCTTCACTCCTCTGGCGTCTGTGCTCTGAACAACCCGTCCGAAGTGTTCACAAAGTGTTTGCTATCTGCAGGAACTTTAAAGATGTATTTTTTTCTGGATCATGTTTAAATAAAGATATTTTAAAATCAACTTGGAGATGTGTTCAGTGGCGTTTTTCCTTACCGAATTAACCTCGTACATGTTAACTGCTGTTACACCTACACAGATAATACAGTAATAATTAACTGCCATGTGGATAATTTGGTATTTTTTTACCGTATAATCATTGGGTGACATTTTGTTTTGGATCAGAGGGACAACTCTGACTAATTTGTAGTTGGTGAAGTAGGTGAAGTACAAACTTACCAGAGGTAAGTAGTTTAGAACGGTGGTTGTGATCAATGATTTGATCCTTCATGCAAATTCTGCTCACTTTAATCAAGAAATGGTTTCAGTTGGTAACTTCTCCTGAATCTACAAACTCTTTACACTTCTGTTCGTGTACGGGTTAAACAAACAAAATACAACGTGTTAAGCAGTGAGCTTCAGAGGCTAGCCGTTTCCCCCTGCTTCCAGTCTTTATGCTAAGCTAGGCTAACCTTGGCTTCTATCACTGGAGACCCACCCATGTTTTGCACAATGACAGTATCTGGATGACATGGATGAAGTCCAGTGGTGGAACGTAACTAAGTACATTTACTCAGTATTTCCATCTTACGCTTCTTTATACTTCTACTTCACTACATTTTGGAGGGAAATATTGTACTTTTTACGGCTCTACATTTATTTTTTATTAGTTACTAGTTATTTTGCAGATTATTAATACAAAATATAAATCAACTAATACATGATGATATATTATTATAGATTAAGCTCCCCAGCAGTGTATAAAGTAATACAAATGAGCTCCACCTTTACCAGCCACAACATTAAAGTGATGAACACATTAATTCATCAATAATCATAATCCAATAATATACTGTATATTATTCTGCATAAAAAGTACTTTTACTTGGTACTTAGTATATTTTGATGCTAATAGTTATTGTTTGAATGCAGGACTTTTGCTTGTAACAGAGTATTTCTACACAGTGGTATCACTACTTTTACTGTGAGTAACAGATCTGAGTACTTCTGGTGCAGCCTGCAGGAGAGGAGCTCCATGTCAGCGGAGGGTTCGCGCTCGGCGAGAGGCTTCTGGTTTCGCTCCGTGTTCAGGTTTGATGTTAACAGGCGGTGACGGAGGAAAGGCCTCGGGGGGGGCAGCTCTTTAGAGAGACGAGTGTAGAGGGTCAACAGCACAGAGTAATCCCTCCAGCTCACACAGGCCTCTTTACATCAACATGTTTAATATTTAATGTTCTTTTACTGCAGTTTAGTTTTCACACACTGAGGTAGAAATACTTCACACTACACACTTTAACTGAAGAGAAGAACAGCACAGAGGACAGCAGCTACTATAACTACTGCCAGTACTACTATTACTACTGCTGCTGTTAGTACCACTGATGCTGCTGTACCAGAAGAGTACTGCAAGAGTGCTGTAAATACTACAAGACTACTGCTACTATTACCGTTAGTACTGCGCTACTGCTTCTGCAACTACAAAGTCACAGCTGCAGTCATTAGTACTACTACTGCTATATTAAGAGTACACCCGAAATACTACGATTACTTCTTCTAGTACTACACCTATTACTACTACTACTACTGTTAGTACAACGGCAACTGTAACTTTTACTAATATTGCTGCTACAATTACTAGACTATACTCTTACAGTACTACCCATACTGCTGCGGCTAGTAGTACTACTGGTACAAGAGCACTGTAAAAAACTCCTTCAAGTACTACATCTACTACTACTACTACTGCTAATATTACTGCTGTTACTACCACAGCTGGTGCTTCTACTCTGTAACTGCCACTGATATTATATTACTACTAAGTATACTATAAGTTCACTGTAGCATTACTACATTGTACCATTACTACTACTTAAACTGTGTGCATGTATTCAAAATATGCAATTATCTACTTGACCTGCGTAATATAATGTACATTATATACAGTATATTACTGGGCACCATCAGTGTACACTCATCAGATCTAGTCCCATTACAATTACTGCAAGTACATGTATTAATATTACAGCTGATATCAGTACACATTCTACTATCACAGTCACAACTACAGTACAATTACTGCATGAACTACTTCTATTATGCAGTGGTGGGAAGAAGTAATCAGACCCTTTACTCAAGTAAAAGTACTAATACCACAGTGTGAAAATACTCCACTACAAGTAAAAGTCCTGCATTCAAAACCTTACTGTAGTAAAAGTATGTAATCAGTAAAATGTTTTTAAAGTATCAAAGTAAAAGTACAGGAAGGGGATGAAAAACTGTAATCTGTAAAGTAACTGCAGCTGTAGTGCAGTAAAAAGTACAAGATTTCCCTCTGAGATGTGGTGCAGTAGAAGTATAACGATGCATAACATGGAAATACTCAGGTAAAGTACCTTGAATTTGTACTACAGTACATTCCACCACTGCTATTATTGCCTGAGCCAAGAGTACTACTACTACTACTAACATTACTTCATTAATCTGTTATTTAGCTGCTACATGTTGTACAGTTCTAAACAAAGTATTTCCAACACTCCACTCAGTGACAATATTACAACATGCAGTTGTACTGAGACACACAGTACACAGTGCAGAGTACACAGTACAGAGTACACAGTACACAGTGCAGAGTACACAGTACACAGTGCAGAGTACACAGTGCACAGTGCAGAGTACACAGTACAGAGTACACAGTACACAGTGCAGAGTACACAGTGCAGAGTACACAGTACAGAGTACACAGTACACAGTGCAGAGTACACAGTGCAGAGTACACAGTACAGAGTACACAGTACACAGTGCAGAG
>VMKM01003467.1:2500-36109 GCA_008360985.2 Macquaria ambigua | reverse complement strand
TAGTGCATCCTGGTGCCATGTCTTCCCCAGGTAAGCGGCGCACACGCACCCGGCCATCCACATGATGTAAAAGAAAACATGATTCATCAGACCAGGCCACCTTCTTCTATTGCTCCGTGGTCCAGTTCTGATGCTCACGTGCCCATTGTAGGCGCTTTCGGCGGTGGACAGGGGTCAGCATGGGCACCCTGACCGGTCTGTGGCTACGCAGCCCCATACGCAACAAACTGCGATGCACTGTGTGTTCTGACACCTTTCTATCAGAACCAGCATTAACCTTTTCAGCAATTTGAGCTACAGTAGCTCTTCTGTTGGATCGGACCACACGGGCCAGCCTTCGCTCCCCACGCGCATCAGTGAGCCTTGGCCGCCCATGACCCTGTCGCCGGTTCACCGGTTTTCCTTCCTTGGACCACTTTTGGTAGGTACTGACCACTGCAGACCAGGAACACCCCAAGAGCTGCAGTTTTGGAGATGCTTTGAACCAGTCTAGCCATCACAATTTGGCCCTTGTCAAAGTCGCTCACATCCTTACGCTTGCCCATTTTTCCTGCTTCCAACACATCAACTTCGAGGACAAAATGTTCACTTGCTGCCTAATATATCCCACCCACTGACAGGTGCCATTGTAACGAGATAATCAATGTTCTTCACCTGTCAGTGGTCATAATGTTATGGCTGATTGGTGTATTTTGGTAAGGAAATGTTACTTAAAGAACATGATTTGTTATTAATATTCAACAATCCTAATTTCTCCAGCAATGAACATGTCATTAATTTGCTTATTATTTTAACCAAATTTTATATTCATAAAATTCAATTCTTGAAAAACTTACCATCTTAAACAAATAGATCTAAACATATATCTTCAAACACTATCACTTTTAAAAACCTGTAATAAAAAATTAACCAAAACTATTAAAACTATTTATGCAAACATTTTACCTGATGGTTCTGTGGTTCAAAAAAAAAAAAAGTTTCAAAGAATATACAGGAAGTCACAGAAATATTTACATCACATTAGATCCACCTGTAGGCTACCTGTAGTTTAAAGACCACGTTTGGATAGCTATGGCTGAAATAAACTTTATTATTATTATTATCAACCACACAAGATATGTTTGTTAACAGATTAAACCTTCATTGCACAACATACAGCAACAATCTAGCGTTAATAGATTGTTAACTGTCATGATCCCAAGGACCTTAGTGTGGACTTGTGTGTTTTTTGGTTTTGTGTTTCCTGTTTTACTTTGAAATTACTGTTCTTGTTTCTTTGTGTGCTGTTTATTTCCTGTCTTTGTTCTTTTCCCGCCTTTTTTGATTGATTGCACCTGTGTCTTGTTACTTACCTGTGTCTGTTTCCCTCATTGTCTCCTCCCCTATATATACCGGTCCTCTCCCTTTGTTCTCGGTGGCGTCATTGTCTGTGTTTTCATGTCTGCATTTCCCTGCACTTGGATTTGATTACTGATGTTCTTGTGTTTGATGTGTTGGACGTTCTCCTCGTGTGTCGCTCCTGTGGATTCCCTGCGTGTCTGTCCCTGAGTTTGTGTGAGTTTTGTATTCCCTAAATAAATCCTTGGACTGCTCCTGTCTGCATTTTGGGTCCTTCTCCCTGCTACCTGTTATGGCTTGTCGTGGCAAGGCCGCCTCGACGGCCTTTCTTGATAGTTAACAATTACACAGAAAATTAGGATTTTTTACAAAACACGGTCATTCAGCTCTTTGATCAGGCGTTTCCCATCATGCCCTGGGTCTTGCAGTCGGTGGACAGAAGCTGCCTGCGCCTGGTTCTAAAAACTGCGGCCGCCTCGATCTCGTTACGTGATGCACACTGGCTCCAAAATACTTTTTCCCATAGACTTACATTGTGAAAGAGATGTTTGTAAATCACTGGATAATTTTTTTTGAGGTACGTGAACTTCCCAGTACGAACACTTAATAGCCCTTATTTAAATCATTATGTCCTAAAAGTTGTAAACTTCACTAACAGCCGAATCCAGAGTCACTGTGGTTCATGTGAGTGAGCCTGAGACCCGAGTGGTTGGGAGAAGGGGCTAAAGGAAACGCTGTGCGCATGCGCATGGATGTATAATGAGAACTGGATACAGCGTCAGAGGTGGGGCCTCGTTCATTCCTATGAAAGTTGCTCAGTGGCGCATGAAGCCAAAAAAGTTTGACTTCTGGGTATAAAATTATGTTGTGTGCAAGTGGGCGTGGTTTGGAGGAGGCGTGGTGTGAAGGGTGTGGTTTGGAGCATCTGCAAGGCTGCAGCTGGACCCTTTTCAGACAGAAAAGCATGCAGGCTTGCATGGCTTGCAGCATACTGCAAAATGCAACAGGATGCAGTAGGACATCCTGGTATTTTTGGCACACTGCATTTGACATGCTATGTATTGGGACATACCAAATCTTTTTCTGGTATACTAAATAGTATGGTAGTATGGGTATTGGAACCCACCCCGTTTCATTTTGGAACACCTCCCCTCCCATGTAGAAAGATGAGCTGATAAAAAGAACAGTGTGTTAGCTGAATAGGTCTAGCCAAACCAGTTTATATATTTCAAGATGATAACAATGTTTTCTCTTCTAAATGAATCATATTTATATTAGTTATGGTTATCAGATTATTCCTGATAAACACCTACTGACATATTTACCCTGCATTTGTTCTAGATTAGTCTTCCAGCACATATTTGATAGTGTTGTTCATGTGAGGAGAGCTGCTCGCTGCAGCTCAGCCTGCTCTGCATGGCTCCACCCAGACACACACACACTTACGCAATGCTTTATTTTCTGTTTGCTCCAAGCTTGGAAGAGAAAAAAGTTATGTAAGTTGTGTGTAAATGACTTGTTTTGTACATCAGAGAAAGAAATAACTTAAATGGTCTGTATTGTCACATGTTTAAACTCTCATGATGTTGGGGTGTGCACTTTTAGATGCACAACATTTGAAACCGTTTTCCTTTGGTTTTCCAGCAGACAGTTGTGTGTTTCATGACTTTGTGAGGCAGAATGTGGGCTTGTGAAGATGTGAGAAAGTCGCTGTAGTTGCCAGGTGAACCAGAGCTTCTTGATTCTTCTCTGAGATTGAAGAGGATTCTGTGTGCAGCCTGACATCTAACACATTCCTCCACCATGCTTCAAGCACACTTCACCTCTATTACCTCAGCCACTCTCTGATCCATGGGGCAATATTAACAGTTTGCCATGTGTTATAGATAGATACATTGGATTATAATTTGTTATTAAAAAGAATTAAAGTGACAAGACTGAACAAAATAATTGGAATTAACATTAAATTAAGAATTGAAGCCCACAGTTGTTTTTCCTGCCTGCTGACAGCACCACCCTCCTGTCCTTGAGAGCCCATAACACAGTGATGAGTCACTTCCTGTGTTTGTTGAAATAGGGGCTACACAACCACTGCCCAAAGGCTGATGCCCAGAAACGTCCCGAACACAGCAAAATAAGAAAATACAGGCATAGGCCAGGGTCACTGCAGATACAGACACCACCACACACTTCTTGTGGTGATTCATCTAAGTGATGATTGAGAGGGATTCTTTTTGTATGAGTCTAACATTGTTTTTTAGGAAATTCCTACTCATTCTGCCTTTAACAGAAGTCCAATAAAGACCATTATAGTGATTATACATAATAACATACAAAGATATTCTGCCACTGTTAAAATGTAAAAAAGAGAGTGGCCTCCTCCAGCAACAGGTACAGTTTTGCAGGACTCAGCTTCCTGACAAGACACCTCTGTATGGCTTTGACACATGCCTGCTCATCTCTCAGTCCATAAATCTTATTCCCTTTCCTCCAGCTATAAGTTGCAGCTCTGTTGTGTATTGCATTGTGGGTGTTATAGATTAAACCTGTGGTTTCCAACCATTTTAGCTTGAAACATCTCAGATGGTTTCATTTGAATAACTGTTTGAGGCCTAAAGAGGAATAAGTATCCAATATTTCACAAAAAATCTAATATAGTTTGAATAATTTAAACGTAATTTGTAACTTAAGTTGGAGTTTACATGCTACTAACATTTTAAAGGTTGCACCAGCTGAAATAGTTCCAACGTAGGCATAAATTACAACTTTAATCTTACACCTAGCCCTTAGTAGGTGTAAAGTCCTCCGTAAAATAGCATGGCGTGGCGCATCATTTTGAAAGGTGGCATAACTTGGAGGATGAGGATGAGCGAATTATACCGGCAGCAAAATATATAGGATTAGATAACTTTCTAACTAAAACTGGGCTAGACAAAATCTGTGCAACCTAGGCAAAACCTTCCACCTCTCTCTCTGCTGCCTCGCATTACTATAATGTTACAATTTCATCTGGCCAATAACAGGGTACCGTTATATTACCCTGTGTTGTAGTTGACATTTTCACCACTCAATGTCACTGTTGTTATTTAGCACTAGCTGTAGATTAAGGTTGTATTTATCACTTAGTCATAATGCTTTGTCCTAGTTTACGTACATTTTTGTTGTTGTTTGGTGATTAACGTTAGCTATTTTTAGCCATTAGCCTCTTCACTATTGCGTAGCAAAGTATTCAAAGACAATTGGCAAGAGAGACAACATGGTAATGTTATTCACCACAGGAAGTGAAAACGTAATTTTCTGCAACAGTATTTTGGTTAGTGTGGACTAAACCTACGTCTCTGTGGTGCTACCAAACATCAACACAGTTTTAACAGTTAGTTTTCAAACTAACTAGTTTCACCGTATCGTTCAGCGTGGACTTTGCACCCTAACTTAAGAAAGAACTTATGTATAGCTGGTGCAACAGGCTGCTGTACTTTTACTGAAGTAGGATTTTGAATTAGTTGTAATGGAGTATCTTTACATTGTTGTATTGGTACTTTTACTTAAGTAAAGGACTTCTACTCTTGGTCTCCACCAACACCACACTATATCCAGTGATTTTAGTCTGCATGCTAGCATTTAGGTTAGGTGCTCATTTTTCCTAGGTGAATTTACTACAGATTTACAAACAATACACACAGAGAGTTCTTTGTCGCAAAAGATGAAAATTTCTCCAAACACTTTAAAATAACGTGGGGTTCCCCAAGGACCAATTTTAGGGGCACTACTTTTTAATTTCTATATGTTACACATGCCATCTCTTTCCATCACTATGCTGATGACACAGAGCTTTATGTGGCCATATCTCCTTATGACACAGTGCTTTTTACAGGTAAATCAGGTTCAGAGAGAGAAACTGGCCACAAAATAAAGTTACCTAGGACTTACCCCGGGCCAACAGGCAAGAAACTACGACAAAAACCTTTGGTTTTTATGCTCCGAGTCTAACCCAAGGATCTGAGAGCAGCTGAAAGCGTTAACATCTTTAAATGTAAACTTGTATCCTCTTTAGCATGGCTTTTGATTAGAATGTTTAATTATTTATTTTATTTAATAAGTTATTCTATTGTATTCATGGTTTTTTTAACTTTATTTAAAGTTCAATATCAGTAACGTAAAACACTATTAAACATTCCTTGACAGAGAGCTGTTTTTTTCCCCCTTTCCAAATACATCTGTCATTGTATTAATGTTTTACTCCCTCTTATCTATTTTATTTCTTCAATCTTCAATTTTTAACTATTTTATTGATTCTATAATTACATTGTCATGATTTTTATTTCTTGTGTGCCTTAGTCTCATTGTTAATTAATAATAATAAAGCACTTTGAATTGCACTAACCTATGCAAAAGGTGCTATACAAATAAAGTTTGATTGATTGATTGAGTGTACTGTTTATTATAAGATCAGTGAGTTATTGTGAGAAACATTTCCATGATTGTTGCTTTTTAGTCTTTCAAATGCCCTTTTTAAGCTCAGCAAACCACAACTTTTGGGTAAACTGACCCTTTAACGTGTCAATGAGCTGCCTCATTTTTTTTGTACTAGCGGCCTGTAAAGCTAGCCTTTCAAAAAAATTGAAATGAGTTTTAGCAGCTGATGTATTAAATGTTTAGAACTCAGAAGATGAAAAGTTCCCTCTACCCAGATAGAGGCTGAGCTCTTTGATCTGTAGTCTGCTGTGAGAAGTTAGTCACTCTGCTTCAGCATGTGTCCTCCTCCCTAATGTGTAACTAGTCCAATGAACCCAATCACAGTTCATGTGCACACTGAGCACAAAGCTCTGTGTGTGTTTTAGCTGCTGGTAGATTTCCATTCAGCTGATAGGATCCCTGAAGGCTATAAAGTACTTTTCTAATTCCTGCTGTCACGAATGCCACAGTCTGAGTTTTGCAAAGTTTGTCTATACCACTGTTTTCTCACCAGTCATTGTCAAATTGTACATCTTAGTGGCATTTCAGTTGACAAAGCAATGTTAATTAATATATTAAAAAAAAAAAAAAATTGAAATGTACAGTTCTTCTTTAAATAATTAAACTTGCTACAATAGCAAGAGAGAGATTTTTAGAAAAGTACATATTTTATATTTGCAAGTATTTAACAGTCAGAAACTTGTATAATGCAAATATGTAACAAGTCATTACATATGTTACACGTTTTTCTTCACTCTGTGATAATGACTGCCTCTATGTTGTTAGTTACAGTGCAAATTAAACGTTTTCCGGTCATTTAGGGCAAAAGTCATTTGGGTCATACATGTGTATAGAACAATTCATAGGTATTGGTTAGTAAATCTGACACATAGCATTATTTTGTCAAAAAGCCTTTATTGAAACTACAAATACACACACACACACACACAAACTAATTTGAAGAAACTTGCAGAAATTGTATACATTCATATATATTTTATATATTTACCGCTTCATACACAGGTATACAAACATCTCCCTGTTAGGGTTCTGTATAGACTTAAGCACTGCAGCCCATTCATGTGACAACCTCTATATCTTAGCAGAAAATTATGAAAACAACCCCCATTTTCATAAACTATCTGAAAATAAAGCCCTTTGGCATTAGCACTGTCGGAGAACTTAACAAGAATGAGTGACAGCTGCTCTGTACCCACCTTCCTATAGGACAACAGTAAAAGCTCACTTTCCCTGCTTCACATCTCCTCTCACTGACAAACTGAAAATGACAATCAAGAAATAGAGGATTCTAAAAATGCTGCATCTTAAAAAGTTATTGTCGATTATCATGTGCATACATTTCGGTCAAGAGTTCAGTGAACATGAAGGTCTTTAACACTAGATGGCAGAGACTGGCAGCTGATTGGTTGGTTGCTTGCGATTACTTTCAGGGTTATTGGAATTGCAGTTTATGTAATTGTAATTGTAATTGTAAACAGGGCACAGTAGCACTACCACTGCCACAGTCTAAATCGGACCTGTAAAGAAATGTAATACATCTTTCATTCTGGCACATTTTCACATTTAAAGGACAACAAAATAAACAAACCAGAAGAACAGATGAAATAAAGTGAAAAAAAAGCTTAAAACTTTGATATGTTAAAGACATGATACAGTTTTGCAGTTCAAATATAGATAGCAGTTAAGCGGCAGAGGTGCTTTGCTTTAGAGTGAAATCATCAAACAGTTGTGTTAAGGCCTCACTCACTCACTCACTTGCCATTTATGTCTCCAGTCAGACATTTTTGGGGGACTGTGGGTGGGCTACACCTACATCATGTCAGGGTTGCACCGATTGTTGTCCAAATGTCCAATGTCCAAAATTTGGCCGATATTTGCAATTTACTGAAACTCTGTCAGCCAGTTATAGTTTGGTAGTAAATAGTAGCAGCCATTTAAGGAGAATTTTAAGGTACCCTGTGGAATTTTCTTTTAAACAAAGTTATGTTTGCATTCTGTGTTTCTTTCCACAACACATTGTGTGCATCCTTGAGGCCTGATGAATGTGTTCAATGCATTCCTTCCTCATGAATCCTTTGCAAAGGCGATTTTAGACATTTAGGAGCCTGCATTATTTACATCCACTATCAATCTTCTTCCCTGCCTTTGTTGGTACATTACTATATTTCTTGGTGCATTACCACCAACAACTATTAAACCAATGCAACAGCGTGAAAACATCACCATCTGTCGCCTTGCCGGATGCTCATGCATGTAGAAACAAAATGGGGACTCACTCCAAAACATTGCTCCATAGTGCTACTAGTGGTCAAACACTTCACAGGGTGGCTTTAAAGCAAAAAAGGAGGTCTGGTCACACCAGCACTTTTAACAATTTATAAAACTTTGCACCAAATATCAAATAGATCAAATATATATAAATTAATGATGCATGAAGAATTCTCACTCTGCCTGTTTCTGGTGTGACCAAACAGCAGAAATTAAATGAAACTAGGTTACATACTGTATTGGATCATGTAACGGCTAATACATCTGGCCAATGTTTTTGTATTGGAAATACAAACTACTGCTTATGAACATTAAAGACGTCCAGGTTTCAGTGACGAGTGTGCCATGGTGGTGTAAATAATGTTTCAGAGAAATCTATAAAATCTAAGAGAAATAACTGCTTGATTTTGTTTTTCTTTTGTATTGTTATGTAAAGATACTATACATCTACAGATATGAGTATAGGCCGTCAAAACCCTTGCTCATCCAAACATGCCATGTGTCCCTTTAGCTTGCAAACAGAAAACCTGACATTAAGAGCAAGCACCACTGCAAAGCTTATTACATTAAGTGCAACAGCCATTTCAGGTCAGAGGAAAGATGAAGGGTTTACTGAACCTAGTGGGGAGCTGAAGCCAGCTGTAGGAGAAGCTGAACACTTACAGGTATCACACTGATCTGATGGAGGGGACAGGAGGCCCCAGAAATAACTTGATCTTACAGGTATGGATGGTGCGCTGGCCCAAGCACACTCACACACTAAAGCTCTTACAAAAATAAATATGTACAAAACAACACAATATCCTGCTGTAAGTGGATGTGGTAAGGGTTTAGACAAGGATGTGACTCTGGGGTTTCAGTAAAACTCAACTCTTTTCCTCCTGGCCTGAACGCTTTCGTTTATTCAACAAAGTTCTATAAAACCTTCAGAAAATAAGGGATTCATTGGTTTTCCATCGTGATGCTGCGGCAGGTGCAGTTGGGTCAGCTGGTGCTGTGGTGGTGAGTGGGGGGATTAGATGACTTTGTAGGTCAGGTAGTCTCGGAGCGGCGTGGGAATGGCCAGGGCCTCCACCTGCTGGGTGGTCATCACCCGGCGGAGAGCCATCCTGCACATGTGCTGCAGACTGGCAATGCTACGAGGACACTCCCAGAAGTGCACACTACCGTCACGAGTCCTAGAAACAAAAAAAGAATGATGACAAATCAAACAGGAGGAGGTAGTATAACTCTGAACAACTCACAGGACTGCAGTGGTACATTATAAGCACAGTGAGTTCAGTGAAAATTTTCAAACCAAAACCTAACACTGCTAAGAATGCATACAGCCTGCCCGTGGAGACAGCAAGCTGAGATAAAACATGGAGAACTGGTTTCCTTGGCTCATCTATCATAAGGCAGGAGTCAATAAAGTGTGACTGAGATAATGTAATTTGATCACTGTTTAGGATGGTGTGTGTCTGAACATGTGCTAGTGGTGTCTTACCCAGCAGCAAGGACACTTCCTTCAGCAGAGAAGGCACAACAGAGACCATTAGAGAGAGAGGTGATGGCCTGAGGAGCCCTTTCCTCTATGCTCCAGAAACGAACCAGTCTGAAAACATAAGACACTTCTGTCAGAATCCAAACTACATGCAAGAAACTGGACAACCTTCATATTTTTACTGTTAAAAACTGAATGAATTGAGTAAAACGTGTCCAGCTGGTGATTATTATCAAACTAACTTCATATCAGTGTTTGACCAGCAGCAAAGCTTGCTCTCCTCTACTTGTGAAGTTTGAGTTTTTAAAAGATGGGAAAAGTCAAGGCAGAGGGGTTTTCCCTTCAATGCTATTCAGACTAATTATGGAGCGGTGAACGTACAGCATGATCGATCAAACATTGTCACCTGAGCTGAATTGCAGAAATCCTGATGAGTCTCATCTTGTGATAATTTTTACTGCTAGTTCACTAGCAAGAACCACACCATCAACAAGATACGTTTAAATTATTTATTGGACAATAATAATGCGAGCTGGAACTGCTTAAGTATTTTCCGATGGATGTTGCGGTGTGGGGAAGCTTCATGGGGAATCCGCTGTGGCACCTGGGTACGACGGACCCCCTTCAGGACCCTACCGAGAGGAGAAAGGAGAGGAAGAAACGAGGAGAGAAAGGGGGTGGGGTGGGGCGTAGAATGCGAGAGCGAAAGAGAAAGAGAGGGTTAGGAGGGTATTTATGGAACGCTAGATGAGGTGTAATTGATGTGTGGTCCTGCTCCCGAAATTCTGCTAGATAGCTTCAATTCACTAGCAAGGACTACACCATCAACAAGATACGTTTAAATGATTTATTGGACAATAATAATGTGAGCTGGCGAAAGGCCGGACGGGGAGAGGGTGATGGTGACGAGATTGAACGACGCGAAGGTTATGTTGAACTGACCGTGAAGGTAGCGGAAACTCTCCCAGGTTAAACAGTAGTGATGAAAAGGATAGGGAGTCGGCGATGGCGTTGGAATGAGTGGGAACATGGGCTGCGTGGAGAACATGTTGTGTAGCGGAATGCCATATTAGGCAGAGCATGAACGGCAGATTGAGCAGATCTGAGATCTTTGAGATCTGAACGGATGTAGTGGTGAAATGCTTGGGAGGATTGATGGTTCATGAATTCTTTTAAGAGTTCTGGGATGCCGTACGTGGAAGAGGTGGCGGATCCGATCGTGAAGGAGTGTCTGGAGTAATGGACGGGCGAAATGCCAGACAGGGAGAGGCGATGAAAAAGGTCATGGTGACGAAATCGAACGATGGGAAGGTTGTGTTGCACTGGTCGTGGAATGGGAAAGAGTCAGCGACAGCGTTGGAATGACTGGGAACATTAGCTGTGCGGAGAACATGTTGGTGTGTAACAGGGTGCCAGATTAGGCAGCGCATGAGTGGCAGGATGGATAGGGCATTGGAGCGACCTTTGTTGATTATGTTTTGAGTGCCAGGTTGTTGCGTATGCGAGGATGAACTTGCAGGGCCGATCGTGGCCCCGCAGGATGGCTGCGGCTATGGGGTAGATTCACTTGTGAGCTCCGGGGCTGTGCTGTTGCAAACTATCTTCCCTTGTAGAAATCCCCAAAACCGGAAGGAGGAAATGCGCGGTGTACGGCTGGATGTTGTGTGGGTGAGTCAGTTGTTCGTCGTAGAAGAAGGTGAACCGCTCCATCCAGGAATCTGTCGGCCGGTGTTTGATGAAGGGAAGGCATGATAAGGAGAGCAAGATCTGTGAAATTATAAAGTCTATGATCTGTTTGCGTATACATAAGAGCAGAAACTGGAGAAGGACAAGAGATGAAAGAGTTATGATGACGAATGGGAGGATTAGCTGAAGACGGGGTAAAGTTGATGGTTGCCTGCTGGGCTGGAATGGGTTGAAAGGGAAGACCAGAGTTAATGTAAAAGGAACTTGCTGCTGCAAGGGCTGAGGAATAAAGCTGGGCGCTGGCATCCCGGTGCCTAAGGCACCAGCTGACGTGAGCTGCAGGTACTGGTAAAGTGGCTAGAGCAAGCTGCAGCAGTTGCTGGATGTGGGTAGCAGGAGTCTCTGGCATCTCGGTGCCAAATGCCCCTACTGAAGTCAGCTGATGTGGCTGCTGAAAGTGTACAGCTGTGGGCGCTGCCATCCCAGTGCCTGAGGCCCTGTCTAGAGTGAGCTGCTGCAGTTGCTAAAGATGGGCGGCAGGGGCCGCTGGCATCCCGGTGCCAGGTTCCCCTGCTAAGGCAGGTTGCTATGATTGCTGGAGCTGGTTGGCAAGGGGCGCTGATGTCCCAGTGATATTTGCCCCGGATGTAGATTGCTGCTGTGGTTGTTGGAGGTGAATGGCTGGGGGCACTGGCATCCCAGTGCCAGAGGCTCCAGCTCGAGCTAGCTGCTGCAATTGCTGGAAATGGGTGGCATGGGGTTCAGGCATTCTGGTGCCGAATGTCCCGGCTGAAGCCAGCTGCTGAGGTTGAAAGTGGCCAGTCGAGGGCAATGGCATCCCGGTGCCGGGTGCCCCGACTGAAGCGAGCTGCTACGGTTGTTGAAGTAGGCAGTGGGAGAGGCTGGCATCCTGGTGCCAAGTTCCCCAGTTAAGGTTGGCTGACGTGGCTGCTGGACCTGAAGGGCAGGGGGCGCTGTGCCTGTGCTAATTGCTACGGATGATGAAGGCTGCTGGTGCTGGTTTGAAGATCATGATGAACGGAGGGGGCCCCAGGATTCCGGTGCTGGGTGATCCATCTGCAGAAGGAAATGGTGTTATGTCTTGATGGATGGTTGTTGCAGATGCCCTGGTGTTCTTTGTTCTGGCTGAAGATCCTTGTTTTTTCTTAGATGCTGGCTGTTCTGCTGCCTTTTCGCTGGAGGACGTGGGTGAACTGGCCCTTTAACAGGGGCGCTGACGTTGGCGTTTTTCTTGAGTGTGCATGATGATGTCACCCGGAAAAGCGCTGGTGTTGATAGTGCGGGCATGACAGCTGACATGAGAGTGTTTAAAAGTTTGCTTTATTGTCCCTTCTGTAAAAGGGGATTCCTTTATCCTTGAGAGTTTTTTGAAGAGATGCTACGGTCCAGTCGGAGATTTCCGAAGAAGGCTTGTTGTCAGGGAACCTCGCTGGAGCGTGGTGGCGATGTGACTGGGTATGGGTTGAGAGACCGGAGGGACGATGACGGGAGGCTGGCATTTTCCTTGTGTGCAATGGAGTCGGAGTATCGCGGCAGCTGTGAAGATGTACTGCCCTTGAATTCCCTCTTCCCCTCTTCTCTGAAGAGAGATGAGGTGAGTGGGTCGTTAAAGCTGCGTAACGTTGTTCGTGGGTGCTTACTGGGTGCATGAGACGCACAGTATGCCACACAGTATGCGAGAGCGAAAGAGGAGAGGGTTAGGAGGGTATTTATGGAACGCCGGATGAGGCGTAACTGATCTGTGGTCCTGCTCCCGAAATTCTGCTAGATAGCTTCAAATCACAGCATGTATGTGTATGAGGTCAGGTTACTCTTCATGGTTAGTACTACTCAGCCTGTGAAAACACTTGTGTAATGTCTTCTGTGGCTCTTGAGGAGCTTTGTCAAGTCTGAGAAAATATCTGAGCTTGGAGACTCCAAAGTTCTAACAAATAGCCTGTAACTATTTATTATGGTGATTAATAGTTTTCTGGGTTGTTTTTTGTTTTTTTGTGTAGCATGAAGGAACTACAGCTTGCATAATGGTAAATAAATGAACCTTGAACATGGGCAGAGTCTAATGAAAAGATGCCATTGGTTGCATTATGGGAAATGTAGGTTCCAGTGTTTTTGGACCTTGACCCATACTAGGCACTAAAAGTAATGATATCTCGGCCTCTGCTGCTTCAATGTGGACTAGTCATTTTTTTAATCTGTCTCTTGTGAGACTCCCAACTTCACAAAATGTAATACTAAATCCCTGGAGTGCTCCTTTAAGTAGACAAAAAAAACAAAAGAAAAAAGAAAAAATGCACTGCAGATTCATAAAGCCCCAGGATAAGCACACATTTTTCACTCAATTTGAAATATTTTCAACTTATGCAGCTGCATCTTGATATATACACTACCTGCCTAATATTGTGTAGGTCCCCCTTTTGCCGCCAAAACAGTCCTGACCCGTCGAGGCATGGACTCCACTAGACCTCTGAAGGTGTGCTGTGGTATCTGGCACCAAGATGTTAGCAGCAGATCCTTTAAGTCATGTAAATTGCGAGGTGGGGCCTCCATGGATCGGACTTGTTTGTCCAGCACATCCCACAGATGCTCGACTGGATTGAGATCTGGGGAATTTGGAGGCCAAGTCAACACCTTGAACCCGTTGTCGTGTTCCTCAAACCATTCCTGAACCATTTCTGCAGTGTGGCAGGGTGCATTATCCTGCTTAAAGAGGCCACTGCCATTAGGGAATACCGTTTCCATGAAGGGGTGTATTTGGTCTGCAACAATGTTTAGGTAGGTGGTACGTGTCATAGTAACATCCACATGAATGGCAGGACCCAAGGTTTCCCAGCAGAACATTGCTCAAACACTGCCTTCGCCGGCTTGCCTTCTTCCCATAGTGCATCCTGGTGCCATGTCTTCCCCAGGTAAGCGACACACACGCACCCAGCCATACACATGATGTAAAAGAAAACATGATTCATCAGACCAGCCCATCTTCTTCCATTGCTCTGTGGTCCAGTTCTGATGCTCACATGCCCATTGTAAGTGCTTTGGGTGGTGGACAGGGGTCAGCATGGGCACCCTGACCGGTCTGCGGCTATGCACCCCATATGCAACAAACTGTGATGCACTGTGTGTTCTGACACCTTTCTATCAGAACCAGCATTAACTTTTTCAGCAATTTGAGTTACAGTAGCTCTTCTGTTGGATCGGACCACACGGGCCAGCCTTCACTCCCCACGCACATTATTGAGCCTTGGCTGCCCATGACCCTGTTGCTGGTTCACCGGTTTTCCTTCCTTGGACCACTTTTGGTAGGTACTGACCACTGCAGACCGGGAACACCCCACAAGAGCTGCAGTTTTGGAGATGCTCTGACCAAGTCGTCTAGCCATCACAATTTGGCCCTTGTCAAAGTCGCTCACATCCTTGCACTTGCCCATTTTTCCTGCTTCCAACACATCAACTTCGAGGACAAAATGTTCACTTGCTGCCTAATATATCCCACCCACTGACAGGTGCCATTGTAATGAGATAATCAATGTTCTTCACTTCACCTGTCAGTGGTCATAATGTTATGGCTGATCGGTGTATATCTATATCTACCTATCTATCTACACACACAACTTGAAAATATTTCAAAATGAATGAAAAACTTGTTCTTATCCTGGGGCTTTATGAATCTGCTTCATAAATATACAGAGACGAGAGGAAAAAGGAGATACTGGCAGGAAATAACAGAACTGGAAGAACTGGTGTTTCTGGTGTTATGATATCAGTCAGAGGCTGAGGCAAATTAATGGTCCAGCAGTCAAATTCATGTAAATGATGCAAGGTGAACATTTGCTTTGCTTTCTGTCTGCACACAACTTTAGAGTTCTAGCTATCTGCCCCTTAGATCATAAGATTTCTAGTGATGAACACTGACATTTTCAGATTAGAAATTAGATTGGAAATATTAGAAGATTCATCTTCTAGGAATATCTTAAACACATTCATGGCAATCTGGCAAGCAGTAGTCAACATATCTTTCTATGGATGGAGCAAAATGTCATTTTTACTTTTTTATTAATTTGCATCTGTTAGAGATTTCTTATTTTACAGTACCTACAGTAAATAGATTACACGACTGGTCAAAACTTTATGACTGGCAGTGTTTTCCCTGAAATACTTAGAGCCTCTTCTCAACATATTATCTATCAACAATTCAGCCATTGACCAGCCAATGATCAGAGTGATTAATAGCTACCTTGTGACTATCATGTGACCCGTCCAGCAGACAGCAGTAGCTCTGTGCTCTCAAGTCCCATTTAGACTCATGACTCCCTGCGAGATTTAAAAACAAACTGCAGCCAACAGAGAAGTTTTTCTGCTGCACTATGCTGTTTAAATATCAGCCCATGTGCACTAATAGGCATCCTAAAAAGGCTTTAGTGAACAAACATCCACTCAAGCGGCACATAGCTGAACACATGGGTTTGTCAAGGCTCATACTCAAATCACTGCTCGTTCAGGATTTGAACAGCTTGAAATATAAGTGTTGCAAACAGTGCACTTCTTTATCTACTGCTGAAACATGTTCATGCTGATATATCTAACCTCCTAGAACAGACACCATGAAACACATAATATCCCAGAACAGTAAAAAAACAACAACAAAAAAACAATCTGGGTTTTAAATGATAATGGTTTTTAAGTGTTACACTGAAGGCCAGCATGTTAACATTTTAATTTTAAAAGATCCCCCATTCAAAGAAAAAAAAATCAGTTGTTCCACTGAAGGCAATTGGGAAAGCAATAAAAACCAGACCAACGAGACCAAACTACAAAAACTACAAAACTGGACACTGAGAAAGATGTTAATGAAAAGAGACAAGTTAAGAAATGACATATAACCAGTTAAGGAATATTACTTCAACTCTGGTGTCATTCAGTGTCTTACCTGTCATCAGTAATACTGGCAATGTGGCGGCCGTCAGGGCAGAAGCTCACAGAGCGAACCCAGCGGTCATTTGCCCCTCCAGCAAAAATGGGTGATGGAGGAGGGAACAGATGGCTAGAGAAAGATGAGAGCAAGAGTTCAATAACAGCATCAGTATCACAGCAAAGTTTCTCAGATTAAAAATTAACATTCACTGTAAAAGACAACAGTTTGAAATGAAAGCAATGAAACAAACACACTTGTGCTCAATTCAGTACACTCAGGAAATTTGCAATTATAGCCTTAATTGATCTGGTATTACCAGTAGCTAATGTTAAAAATAAAAAATATAGATAGAAATTGTTGCGTAATTGACATTACTGAGCCAGTTAGTTACATAGGCCCTAAATACAATACTTGTATTTAATCCCTGGCAAATGGGAATAAACTGGATACTCCACTTTGACCTGTGTGGTTATGAATAATAATGCATTTCAGGGCAGCAAAACCCTGGACCCCATATTGTGTGTTTTTCTTACCCCAGTTCCAGCAGGACAGTGGCCTTGTGGTGGTCCCATACAATGACCCGGGTGTCATAAGAGGCGGTGGCCAACAGCGCCCCATCTGGTGAAAACTCACAAGACACCACATCATTGTGGTGCCCTTCCAGTTTCTGGATCAATGTGTACTTATCCATGTTCCATAGGAACACCTGCAACGTGAAGAGAGAACTGTTATAGCCCATGGAATGATTTGGACAGAGTATAAATGTGCTATCTTACACGTATCATTACTATATGCACATAAAGCATTATTAAATTAAGCAACACAAATTAAAACAGAATTAAACAGAGTTAAGCTCAAGTTATGTCATTTTAAAGCTTTGTAACCTTTAACCAGGCTGTACAAACAAAAGAGCACATGCTACACAAGCAGCAAGGCTATGTCAAAATGCAACACTTCACCTACATTGACAATTATATTAACATTCCAACATTTTATATAATAGCATTAATCTACAACATCATAATTGAGATTTATACATATAGTACATTACTAAATACACTAAATAAATACTTCTATTATTTTAACATAAAAAGTCTACACAAAAAAATAGAAAATAAAACAAGAAGTAACTTAAGGTAACATAATGTTACTCCACTGGTTTCCCCTTTCAGAGTTTTAGTTCACTGTGTTTACAATAGGCTCGCACCTCCGGCAGAAGCCTACGAAGAGAGACAGATACTGCAAGAGAAAAGAATATTTTATGGCCAAAGGGTTGATACCTCTGGCAAAGTATACATATGCACGCGCACACACGCGCACACACGCGCGCACACACACGCACACACACACACATATACTGGTAGAAAAGTGATCATCTGTGGAATCCCTTTGCTTTTTAGTATTAATATCTTTGCTCCAGGGCAATGCATAATCTGAGAACTATGGGATTATATAACTTCTGCACCTTGTCACTCTTGAAAATGTTTTAAGTGCTGCAAATGCTGCTTGTGAACAAATGCAGTTAATGATGTACATAAAGATCCTATAAAAACAGTCACATGATAGGCTTATGGTTCAGTTTCTTGATTGGGTTTCCTTCCCCTCTGTACTAGCTAGTTTCCTCATTTTGTAGTTTCCCAATTTAAGTTAAAAACATTAGCACCATTTTCTCTGTTGGATTTCTAAGAAATGCGGATGAAATACAGTATAATTTATTGTTATTCCACATTTGCTGACAACAGCAGAAACCCTCAAATGCTCTTTATAACAGCAGGAAAAGCCACAGAACACCTGCAGATGGAAAAGTTACCAAATAATGGACTGTTTTTCTCAATAGTTTTAAGGAAACAGCTGACATTTGCAGTGCTCTGCAAAGGCACACAAATATTTCATAATGATTTCTGTATATCAACAATAATCTGAAACCTGCACAATAATTCCATTACAAAAGGGTTTGGTGTAACATTTGCAAAGCACTGGCAGCTGCTGGCTAACACTGACAGGGAAGGGAGGGGGAAGGTTGGTTGTTAAACTATTGTAGCTGACTGAATTGTTTTTCAATAACTTGCCATTGGCAGCATTACAATGTTACACTGTATGCTACAAGGGAAACATTTAAACTGACAGTAACAGAAATCCTACTAACAAAACAGAAGCTAGCATGTGCAGGTAGTGGAAAACTATTTAAAGATGTAAGGGGGGAGGTGTGGAAGTGGGTTTGGGAGAAAGGTGGGGGTTGAAGGGGGATAGAGGGAGTATTTAACAACCAGTTTAATAATTGTTTTAAACTGAAATTAAAATAAATAGAGGAACTGCGATAGCAGAGGTAGACAGACACGGAGCAGCACCTACGTACAGATTGACCTTGCGGGTCAGGTGCCAGGCTGCCCCTGGCCAGGCCTTTGGGCATTGCGCACTGTGCGTCCCCGGTTTACACCGGCTGCTCAAATTGTCAGCGCGGCGCTCCCTTCAAAACCAATCACACACTGAGCTCTGCCACCACCTGTGACAGGGAGAGCAAGACACACACTGTAGGGACACACACAGCCTAACAAAGCTACCACTATGTCTACCATTACCACCATGTTCAGATTGGTCTAGAGCTGCAACATTGTAGATAAGGCTAGTATATGGAATCAATGTCCAGGAACATCTGCCTTAAGGGCTGCAGAAATATGGGAAGTCAATTCAACATATAATAAAAAAAGGAAATTATTTTTCTTATCTGACCTTTGATAATATGCAAAGTTTACATGAGGACAGAATTGTTTTCAAAATTGCAGAAGAGTATTTTTTGGAAGTTTGGAAGATTTTTTCCCCCCTCTGCTGTAATGTTTGAAGGTTTAGTTTGGTCTCCCCCACTTCAACATAAATACTTTTAAGAGGTATCTGAATTATTTGATGAAACAAGTTTACTTTAGCTATATAACAATAGTGAAAACAGTTGCCTGCTCTGCATGCAAACTTCAGAACACCAAAAGCTTTTTTTCCACAAGCAAAAACCAAACAGAATCTAGATGGAGAGAGCTCAACTTATCATGACTCTGAGCACAGTTCTGAGGTGGAAATGGGAGGGCAGGGCAGATGGGGAGTGTTTTCATTTGTAGGTTGATTGAGCATAACTGGTCACAAAGCAATTGCATACAGATTAGCTAGCAAACCCTTCAAAATAAGTAAAAAGAACTTGTATACGTACTGCTTTGCCGGCGCCGACTGAGCACAGGATGGAGGAGTCAGGGGAGAAAGCGCTGCAGTACACCCAGTTCTGATGCCCCCGCAAAACCTTCACCATGTTACCTACAAGACACAAATAACATTATCTCAGATGAAGCAATACACCATGTTCTTTACAGTCAAAGCTACACTGCAGTCCAGTTTCCAGTGCAAACCACACATAATGAGTCATACTTTTTGTAAATAATTTTTTGGGGGCATTTTTACCTTTATTTGACAGCAGACAGGAAACGTGTGTGTGTGTGTGTGTGTGACAGGGTTTTCCAGTGACAATAATAACTATGTTTTTTAACAGGCTAGGTTAGCACACTCACAGCCAAACTGCAACTATGCGTTACTGGCCGAGCCTCCCCCTTTAAGGAAGGTGGCTTTGTGGGTAACCTGTGTATGTGACTTAGTCTAGCGCGTTTGTTGTGAAGGGCGTCTCTCCCGTCCCAGTGTGTGAGAGAAGCAGCCACAGAAAAGTGCATGCTATTAGGGGTGGTTAAGTTACTTTAGTCAGTGTCTAGATAAGCTAAGAAATAAAAGATAAGAAATAAAAAGTCGCTGTCCATGCAACGTTACTACAGCGTCTTCTGCATTCTTTACAGCAGAGTTGTCTGGACAGTGTTCCCAGACTTTTGACTTACATGAAGATGGTGGCTCCACCTTCTTCTCCACCATCTCTGCCATGCTGTGTGTTTACTTCTTGTTAATGAAACTAGTTGATTGCTGTTCTCATTTTCACTGGTGCACACTCTTTGAGACGTGAAGTATTGACATTCTAATAAGGTAATGTCAACGGGCAAAATGTGGTAAACAATCTCAGGCTACAGTGTTTGTAAATTAAGTATCAATTATGAATTACATGAATAAAGGTGATGATATATATATATATATATATATATATATAGTGGGATTGATTATTTGTCCCACCCCTAACCAACTCACATGAAATCTTTGCATATGTTGAGCTATGCACTCATTAACAGTAAACCAAGTATTAGCAGCATGTGCAACTGATTTTAACGGACCCATGGGAAGGAATGTAGGTCATAGTGCTAATGCTATGCAAAGGACCATCATCCATGTATGGCCCACGCCAGGGCTCACATGATCAGTGAATGCTTGGTGGGAAGTGTGTTGTTTTAAGCAGCTCTGAAGGGCTGCATTTTGTTGTTCATGCAGACCATACAGCAGATCAGGGACTCTCATAATGTCTGTATGTGACTGTATTTTCTCTGCATAAATAAATAATAAAAAAAATAAAAAAAGACTACCAATACACTAGGCTTTAGCTGGGCTGTTCTTCACATTTGAACCATGGCCCTAGACCCTGGATGTTTCTCCTACTTTTCAAAACTGGTTTTACAAGTTCAAGTTTATTGTCATGTACACTTCAAAAGTATCATGTACATTCAAATGCAATGAAATGCATGTGACCTGGCTCTCTCTAAACTATATACAGTATATAATAAAGAAAATAAATAGATAAATAATAATTAAATAACAAGGACAAATTAGAAATCCCACAAAATAGTAAATCACTGTTTTATGTAAGGTGCCTACTGTTCATTATTCTGACCTGGGGTAAAAACCGTCTTTGAGGCAGCTGGTCCGAGCCCTGATGCTCTGTAAGTGCTTTCCTGAGAGAAGGAGTGAGAACAGATCATGTGCTGGGTGGCTGGTATCCTCTATGATACTTAGGGCCTTCTTACTGCAGTGGGTGGTGTAAATGTCCTAGAGCTGTGGCAGTGATGTTCCTATGATTTTTGAAGCCGTTTTTACTGTCCTTCTCAGTTGTTTGTGGTCTTGTTCGGTCTGGTTGCCAAACCACACCAGTATGCCTCCTATAAGAATGCTCTCTATGGTAGCCTGCTAGAAATTGACCAGAGTTTTTGTGGACACTGCATACTTTTTAAGACATCTCAGAAAGTATAGTCTCTGTTGTGCCTTCTTAACAATACAACTGCTGTTTAAAGCCCGGAGAGGGAGTCTGAGTTCTGAATGCCTAAAAATCTGAAGTTCTTCACAATTTCAACAGGGACACCGTCAATGTAAACTGGTGTTTGGACTGTTTTGGACTTCCTAAAATCAGCAATTATTTTCTGACATAGGCATTTTTTTCTTCAAGGTGTTTTAACAGTACGCAGAGCCAGTGATACAGCATCTTCCACAGATCTGTATCAAGGTTGGCCGGAAATGTTAAGATTTATCATATGTCTTGACTAGTTTTTCAAAGCATTTCATTATTACTGAGGTTAAAGAAACAGGTCTGTAATCATTAAGACAGAATACAGGTGTTTTTTTGGGTACAGGCACAATAAGGGTTTTCTTAAAACATGTAGGAACCACACAGAGTGACTATGACAGGTTAAAAATGTCTGTAAAAACATTTGATAGCTGACTAGAGCAGGTCTTAATGGGATACCGTCTGAGCTTTGCATGCTTTGACAGATTTAAAAACCTGACTCACATCAGCCTCTGTCACACTCAAAACGGGCATAGAACCTGTTCGGGTCATCCGGGAGTGAAGCGGTGGTGTTGGTAAACCCGTCCAGCTTGGGTTTGTAGTCCGTTATTGCTTGTAGTCCCTGCCACATGCGCCTGGAGTCCCCGCCGTTGTAATGCTATTCTAGTTTCTCCCGGTGTTATTTTTTTGGCTGACTTGATGGCTTTCTTCAGCTTGTACCTGGGCTTCCTTGTAGCGATCCTGATCCTCCGTTTTAAAAGCAACAGTCCTTTTTTTTTTTTTATCTCAGCCGAATGTCGCTATTAATCCAAGGTTTCTGATTCGGATAGGAGCGGATGGTACAAGTGGGAATAAAGGTGTCCACACAGAATTTAACGTAGTAACCATATCCGCGTACTCGTTCAGGTTCAGAAGGTTCCTAAAAACCGACCAGTCTGTTGAATCAAAACAACCCTGAAGTTCGAGCTCATTATCCGCCGACCAGCACTGTACTTTCCTCAAGGTGGGTTTCTTGCTCTTAACTTTCTGCTTGTAAACACGTAGCAAGAGCACAAATGAATGGTCCGATTTCCCAAAATGAGGCCGTGGAATAGACCTGTATGCAGTGATCCAAGGTCTTGTCACCCCTGGTTGGGCAGCTGACATGGAAAAGCCTGTGAATACTGATTCTCATAGCTGCTGATTGCGCCGTGGAGCTCCTCCAGAGCTACTGTAGTATTGGCTTGTAGTGGAATGTAAACAGCAGTTAAAAGAACGGAGGGGAATTCCCTTGGTAGATAAAATGGTCGACACTTGATTGTAAGGTGTTCCAACACTGGCGAACAGGACTGGTAGATTACTTCCACATCGGCGCACCACGAGTTATTAATCAGAAAACATACTCCCCTGCCTTTTACCTTGCCAGTCGTCTCACACAAGTGGTCTAGTTGGGGCATGGAGAAGCCCTCAGGCTGTATGGCCTTGTCCGGGATGTTTGAGGTCAGCCAGGTCTCAATAAAAAGAACACGCAACAATCCCTCATGTCCCATTGGGAGCTAATACGGCAGTGGAGATCATCTAGATTGTTGCTAACAGATTGTACATTTGCTAGAAAAATGCTAGGGGTGGGAGGGTGAGTAGGGCGACGCCGTAGCCTAGCAAGACCCCACCATGTCTTCCACATCTCCGCCTGTATTGGCGTCGGTTGCTGGTGCTCCAAGATACCATAGGGTTGTAACCAGTGTCCTTTTGTATCTCCGGAAATGCACAGTCTGGAACATTTAGTCTCATGTCCAGTAAGGTCTGACGATCATAGATGATCGTTGTAGACGTAGTATGTGCAAGAAAGCTAATAATTAATGCCAGAATGAAGAAAAAAATAAATAAAAGCAAAGAAAAGAAAGTTGAGTTAAAATGAAAGCTTTCCACTAAGGACAGCTCATCTACATACCATCATCTTTAAGGTCCCATACACGGAGAGTCTTATCTCTGGATGCAGAGACCAGCATGAGGCTGCCATCAGGAGCAAAGGTCAAGTCTCGCACTACATCAGTATGGTCCATCAGATTCAGCAACAGTTTTCCTGCAACATGCCATAAAGTCAAACAGAGAATTAATAAAAAAAAAAAAAACTCATCCATAGTGAAGTGTAGCTACTCCTCAGTCAAGTCTGAGAACTTGTACTACTTAACAATGACACAATGTTTAAAGGCACATCAAGAACTCCATTCCTCCTCCAAAAGCATCCACCTTTGTGTGCTTAACAGACAACTACAAGGGAAAAAACACAAGAATGAAACAAAAACAGAACAGCCAGTATAGCCTGGAATGAAAGGAGGACTGATTCTCTTTGATCACTGAAAACAAAGAAAAATTAGCTCTGAAAGTGCAATGACAAACAGAATGCTCAGTGGATATATCAGTCTACTGAATCCTAGGCTCTATTCTGAAAATAAGGTGAAGCATTAGTAGCACGTTAGCAGAGCAGCAGCAGCAGCTTCAGTGCTCCGTCTACACAGGATGCCTTCAAGCACAGTGATGAGCATAGGTCATCCGCATTTTGGCAGTGCTCAGAGCCCAACACACAATCACTGTAGTTACACACATAAAATGCAAGAAAACAGACTCGAACCATAAAAATATGTGAGCCCTTACACGGGAGTCAGTTTACTTAGAATAACTATTCATACCTATTAATTAACAGTGTGCCAATGATGACACTGTGCCAACAGTAGTGCTGTATAACCTTTAATTGTTTCTGTAATCCACAGCTTGCTTTTTTAACTTCATTTTGTTTTCAAAAGGTAAACCTCTTCTTGGCACATTCTTTGGAGGAAGTAGGAATGTGAGGAATGTGGACAATAAAATCATTATAGATAATGGTGTGGTAGGTTTTTTGTTGGTTTCATAAAATAACAAAAAATGGGGGATGCAGAGCCATAATATATTAACTTTGGAAACAAGCTTTTTAGTACTTTCAGACTGTCTAAACAAGACTTCCTTTGGAGTATATATCAGCTTTTAGCACCATGGACTTGAGATAGTGTTGATTCAATTTAGTGCCTCCAAAATCCCACACACAGTAGCAAGTGGCTGCCAAAAAATCGGTCATCCAAAATCCTACAAAAGCCTGATTTTGTTCTGACAAACCTTTAAATATCAGTTAGTTCATAGCATACTATCACTTTAAAAATGACATTACCTAATAATTTATTACTTAATCTTTACCAACTAATGAAGCTGAGGAGGGAAATTAACGACATTGGTTACTCACCAGTGTAAACATCCCAGATCTTGATACGACCATTGTTGAGGCCTGTTGCCAGTAGCAGTTGGTCCTGGCCAAACTTGAAGCGGTGCCACTCGATGTTAACACAGCGACTCTGCTTCTCTGGCACAGAGGAGCCGAAGGCTAAACCCCAGACGATGTCACCGCAGTCGATAGTGTGTTCGCGGGGCTCGCCGGCCGCTGGGATTATCTGGCCTCCGTCGCTGTTCTGATGGGACAAACGCCGGGGGCTCGAGGCATTGGTTCCCTCTCCACCATGGCCCACTGAACTACAGCAACAGAGAATGGAGAAAGACACAAAAGGAGGTCACAAAAGTGTCACAAATCACAGTAAGACCCTGTCGCTTGTAGCCCTTTTCAGTTCACTGTGGCTGTTTTGGTTTGTACTATTCCTCCCGGCAATATTTAAAACTGATCTGCTGACCAAATGGCACAGAATATGTCCCTATCTGATTGATTAGACCAATTTTTATTGAAGGATATCATTGCTAATGAAGCTCCGCTAACTCTGTGATAAACACATTTCATTTCCTATAACTTCTTCACAATAAAAGCAACCCTCGAAATGGTTTAATGGGAAACAGCACCAGCGGGAAAGATCCGGTTTTCTTAACAGCTCCAATAAGGCGGAAAGCAATCAGTAAAATAAGGCTGATATCTGAAAGTACAAACAGGAACACAGGAGTGAAACTAAACTCCAAACCACAGAGCTTCAGGCAGAAGCTACAAAAGCACTGAAAGCTAAACACAGAGAGACTGAGACAGAGCTTTCTCTCTAGTCTCGAGAACAGACACGAGTTTAGCTGCTGAAGACACCCTAAGGGGAGGAGTCCGTCATGCAGCTAAAGCGGACCGACCCGGGTCCATGGAAAAACCTTAAATGTGTTTTAAGAGAGGTACTGGTCAGCTGCGAAGTTTAGTAATTTTTGCCACTGCAAGAAAAAAGCAGCTAACCAGCCAAGCTAAGTGTGACTCTGAGTCACAAGGCCATATTGAGTGGAAAAAGAGCCTGTTAAGCAGAAAGGTAGCTGATAATACAAGCCACATGTCCTTGGCACTGAGGAGCACCTCTTTGTATTTGTTCTGCTTCCTGTATTAGGCAGGGAGGGATACTGAGGGCCAATAAACTGCTACAAAAAACCTTTGGTGAGGCAGCTTTTAGCATTTATGCTCCGAGCCGCTGGAACAGTCTGCCTGAGGATGTCAGGGCAGCTGGAAGTGTGGAAATTTTTAAACAGAAACTTAAAACCTATCTCTTCAGCCTGGCTTTAGATTAAGAATATTTTATAGACATTACTTACTTTATTTTACTCAACTACTTTTACGTATTTATGTGGTGAAATCCTATTCCATTTTATTTTCTGTTATTTTATTATTATTAATTAATTAATTAATTAATCTTATTTTTTATTATTATTATCTTACTCATTTTATTCATTTATTTTGTATTATTATTTTTGTATTTTAAATCTATTTTATCTAGTTCTTAGTCTAGCTCTTATTTAACTATTTTCTTAACTTTTCTTTGTTTTTATTATTATAACTTTTAAATCTATTTTATTACTTTTTCATCACTTATTTTTCTTGCGTGCATTGGTCTCAAATTCCTAAAACAGTTTTTTTTTTCTGTTTGTTGTTGCTGTTGTCTTTATGGTCTACACTTGTTCTGTCTTATTATCTTAATATCTGTGAAGCACTTTGAACTGCACTTACCTGTATGAAAGGTGCTATACAAATAAAGTTTGATTGATTGATACAAAGTTCTACTAGCACATAGATTTGCTGAACACCAACACTATATGTAGATCTATGTGACTTAACTAGGTGAGCAAATTATATCATGACTTAATTTCATCATTCATTTGACTGTTTTATCTACTTTAAAACAGCTTCACAGCTACTATTCTTGAACACTGCAGATAAAACAGCACAGTGTTCATAGCAATCAAATTTTACGGCAAAGTGGTAACATTATGCAGTGGTAACATTCTCGAGATGTTTCCCCAAAACCTTTCCACATTTATCTGGTCCTATCTGATACAGTAAATATGCACACTCAAAAGTATGCTTTATAAAAGTGTGGATAATTCAAGTGTTAAAATAATTCTGTTCACTGCTCTCCTGCAGGTCAACAAGCAGCATAATACTAATCACATCAAGTTCAGGTTCCTGTTAATCTTAGGGGATATTGCTGGTTTACATTATTCCATTTATTATTTACCACTAGACTGCAGAAAAGTGTACTTGAGTTTGACACAGTAAAGTGCAGTTAGTCTGTATGAATATCATAATAAATTCAAATGCAAACAGAGCAGCTAAAGCAGGCTTGGGAACAGAGAATATTCTGTATGTGTGATGTATGTGTGATTGAGCCAAAATAAACTACGGTGTGTGTGTGCGTGTGTTCATTTTAATGACGGAACATGTCATCCAGTGCAACGATGTGTCTCATTAATATGTTTTCAATAGTTTATGGACAATGATGGAGCTCTATGGCACAGATGAATAAGATACATCAGGCTCTGAATACATAGACAATACTTGTCACTAGGTTAAATTCATTGTTGTTTGGCTCTGCACATGGGATTTGTTGACAATAAGAAAAATTAGGCCTGGGCAATAAAAGGATAGTGATATGTACCGGCGAGAGACACTTCATCAATAGCAATATGAAAATTGTTCGATAGAATGTTCAATAGTTTAACTTAAATGCATTAAACGCAAACTGCCATGAAAGCACATAACGAATATGCCCTGGCTCATAAACAGTCTATCACAGAGGCGAGAGTGTGAGGTAGGCCTCCCCAGCGGGGGCTCCAGTTTCAGGGGAGGCTCAGTGAATGGAAGACCACTTTCCCAGAGTCAGAAACTAATAAATGCCTTAGGACAGACCTTTTTTTTTTTTTTATGTATTTGGTGTAGTCTGAAGTTGTGTCAAACAGCACTATTAGGCTATCTTGCTTCAATTGTTGAGTGTCTATGGGATCAAATAACTTGATCATGATCCCGTAGGCATCCAGGAATTGAGCGAAACTAAGTAAGTAAACTAAGGGGGGGGGGGCTTTTTCCAAGCTTTGTCTGACTTTGAAACCCCCTTTTTCCCCCCCTTTTTCCACCGCAGTGTCAGACTTTGAAACCCCCTGGCCTTATCATATCTCTTGATAATGAAGCTGCTGCGAGTGACACGCAGACAGCTAATCATTTAACAGGTGAGTTGTTCGGTTGTACCATCAATCAGTGACACAACAACAGAAACAGCGTGGAGTGAAAAAAGATGGTGAGGAAAAACAGGACAGGTCAGCTCACCAGTATGGCAGTTTTTTGTTGTTTTTTTAATTCTGACCCATATCACCATGTGTAATCTGTGCAGGAAGACCGTCCCGACCAAGAGTGGAAATACAACAAACTTATTTTATAACCTGAGCCGCTTCCACCTAGCCTGGGAACCAGACCAATCTGTGAGCACATGTTTTATTTGCTCTGGCAGATGCATCTGGTCCCCCTCCCATTCAGACAGATTTCATCAATCAAGTTTAGTAGCTTTTGAACAAATACTTTAGGAGGCTTTAGAGTTAATTAAAAAGACTGAAATCTGGTGATTTGACAATTTTTGCGTGAAGTATTGCTAAAAGTTTGACTACTAGCTTATAAACCCCACCCACTTTGATTAATCAAAACTAAATTTCACCTGCTGACTGGGACATGACCATACATTATGTCATCTTAATTTTAGAAAAAATGTGCAGTCAATTATGAGATATAAAACTTTTTGAACTTTTGGCACACCCTGGAGACAGAATGTCCCAAGACTGCAGCAAAGTTCAGAGCTAGCATCTGAACATGTGCACCAAATTTGGTTACAAAAGGCTTAAACCAATTTCGATTTTATGCAAAACGGACAGTCAAAATTACATTTCATGACTTTTGTGTCGTGCGGTTCAGACTTCTCATTTGGTGAAGAAGATATTTGAAAAGCTGTGAGAACTTTCAAAGGTTTTTGTACGTAAATCAAAATGGCGGAAAATCACATGGTCAAAATGGGTTGGTATCCTTTCCAAAACTATGGAAATCATCCACAAAAGAGGATAATAATAATAATAATAATAATAATATGTATATGTATATGTATGTTAATGTTTTATTAATCATGGTTGCTACATTGAAATACTGGTAGAAAGTGAGTGCATTTTAGTGTGACAATGATGAAATGATACTTACAAGTTCTTCAGGCATTTTGTCCAGGGAATGAGCCTGACAACACGATGCCCCTGAGACCAAGCAAAGTAGGAACCATTGGGTGCAAAGGCTACTGTCCAAGCCTCGCGCCCAGACTTCTGGTCGAAGGGAGCAACAGGCACCAAGAGTTCACCAATGAACTTAGCCTTACCTGGAAAAACAACAACAACACAGTTGCTTCAGCTACACCCATCAATAGGATCATTTATGGCCAACCCACAGGAATTCCTGTCACCTCAAAGTAACCTCTTCACTCACACACATATGAGTGGGCTTGTCAATGATGCAGCCATCTGATTGGCTTACTGTGCTAACCAAACCATTTGTACAAAAACAGTGGGTGGGGAACTAGATAAATAGATAAATAGTATAGGTTAAATGCTCTGTAATATAATGAATTAAAACAATTACTGAAATGCATGTGAGTTTGAAGAAATTAAGAAACTGTCTACAAAACAAACTAGGGAAATACTCTTTCATGATCCATATATGACCCCAAGTCAATTTGTACAGGACAGTCAGATCTATCTCTTATAGATTCTGGAAACACAACAGATTAATGGAGACAATTTCACAACTGTCTGAAACACACAAGCAGCAAAAGATTAGCATCATTAAAAAAAAGGCACCTTTATACACCTTTACACAAAAGAATAGGATTTCTGAGTTCTGATAACTCTGATAAAAAGGTATTAGGTAAAGGCAGTAAGGTATTAGTAAACACATGGCAACTACAACACTTATTCTGGACCATTCAGGCCCATCAATGTTTAATTAGTGACACTAGTTTTCTTTTAAGACAAATAACAATTTATGGTAGTGTAATATATTTTGTACAGGGCTTGGTACAGGTAAATAATGGAACCTTTTTGGATTTCATTAAGTGCAAGAGTGTGAATGTAAGTATATTACTACTGAAAAAAGTTATTATAGATTCTGACATTGAGGAGAAATTGAAATGTTGAATTGAAGACCTCATATATTCACATTTAGGGTAGTGCGACTGCTATTTTTGATGCTTGGTATTTGAAAAAAAAAAAGAATTTAACACAAGTACCTAGCTAACTAACATTACATTAACACTTTATGGTACACAAGTAATAGCTATAGTTACATACAAGTTGTATATAGTATATAGCCATGTTTAGCGTGTGAACACGCACGTAACGTAAGCAAGGTTATGAATCACTCACTGCTGGTGTGTTGGGGGAGGGAAGGGTCTGAGCAGAGGTTTGAATCAGCAACCCAGCCAGAATGAAATCAATTTTCAACCATTAACGTAAGTATGAAGAGTAAAATAATAACAAACTGACTAACCATACTAAACTATAATATACCGGCTTGAGTTTAAATATGTTTATTAAAACAAGCAATGCACACTGTTAACTGGGACGGTGCATAACGTTACAATTTAACAGACATTCTGCTAGCTGTAGCGTTACAGTATAGTCACATATACACACCACGCAGGACCATTGCACAACACAGTGGCTCAGTAGGTTAACTTAAATTTATTTACATAGCATCTTAGCTACTGAGCGGTTACATTAGGCAAACAATGCTCATTACAGCCCACCACCGTGTATTGTAGTGAAAGACAATTTAAGCTAGCTGGCGTTACATTATGAGTTACTAATTAAAATTAGTTTGGTGTGATATTATTTTTCCGGCTACAACGGACCGATAACTTTGAACTGCCTGGAAAGGGTGTAGCGTCCTGAAACCACGCTGCTCCCAGAATCTGCCCACAAATAAATTATAACGTTAAATGTAGCATTTCTACTTACCTATATCATTTTCGTTTACAGAGTCTGGGAAGCTTGCCATCTAAATAAGGGCACAGACCAAAGGGAAAAGCCAAGCACGGACTATAAAACGAAGTTTAGAGGAAATAAACAACTGGTGCGGATTTAGATGGCGACTTTTCCTCTTCCAATGTCTACCTAAGTCGATTGAATCCCTCCGCCCAGCTTAACGTCCCTGGTGAAAAATACAGTCGTCGTTCGACCTCTGTAAATGTCTTGTTTTCCTTTACTTCCTCGACAATAGACTTTAGTTTACTGCTCAGATCTATAATTGCAGCTCTCGTTAACACTCTCTCGGATTAAAGACTGTTTAACACGTAATTATAGTATTTCACTCTGTAGACATAAGAACGATCCCTGGTAGTACAATGGCTTCTAACTGGATAGTACCAAGCTATGTTCGTCTGAAGGAGGGTTGACCATAAAACCGTGGGAGGGTTTTCATCACACGTCAGCACAGTTGCCATGGTAATACCATATGGGTAATACTATTAACACCTCCCCCCTGCTGCTGTCATGGCTGCTCCCCTTTTGTTGCTCTTCCTAGCAAACAAACAACAAAACAGTGTATTACCGCCACCAAGTGGTATTTTTCTTCTGAAGCATTTTTACATTTACAGTTAATTTTTCTTCAGTACATTATAGGCTACCATACATATAAAAAAATCTAAATAAACCTCAGAGTTGAAAGTAAAACATTCCTACAAATGACTCCTTTTGCTAATAATTTCTCATGCCAGCTAGCTTCTGGGCCCCAAACTCCCCTTTCCCCTCACCATGCATTTTTGTACAGTGTTCCTATGCTGGAATATTACATGGCCCCAGATTTGCTGTACAGTAATCTGATCAAACACCCCTGTTCAAGAAAAACGCCTCAAGAACAGGTAGTAAGGTACTACCTTAAGGCCGTTATCATTTCAGTTGATATTGTGCTTTAATAGTGCATATTCACATTACAGGCTGACTGATTTTTAGGGCAATATAGATATTTTAAAGATTAAAAATAACAGTGTATCAGTTGATACTTTTTTTTAATATTAAAGTGGTTTAAAAACCAAACAAATATATAAAAATACAGCCTATAAAAACAAAACTATAACAAACTATACTGAAATATGACATTGAATGTTTTATGATGTACGCAACACCATATTATCAACATTGAACACATTTTTGATCTTTGATCTTTTGGCATTTTGGTACGGCAATTTCAAGTTACTTCTCGGCTGTCATATACAACAATACTGACCACCAAATCCTGAGAAAAATATCTGGCTCTTTAGCTGCTAAATGCTCCACTATGTTCACCTAGTAGAAGCTAAGCTAGCTAGTCTCTAACTTTGTCTGCTGTTTGGTGCCGGGCAGGTAGTGTAGAGTGGGTTTTTCCACTGAGCACAACTGCCTGCTGCTGCTGGAAATGACATGATATGAGCAGAATTTGTGGGCAGCAAAACCAAAACAATGAGATAAAAAAACCCTGCTAAAACGCTTCGTAGAATTGAGGGGAACTGCAGAGTTGGTGATAATTCTCTGTATATTTAGTAACTGAAGCTGACTGTCACACAGTGGCCATTTTCTTTTGTTAAAAAATATTTTAGATGTTTTAAAGGTTAATGCCTGGTTTAAAACACTGTGAAAACTTGTTAAAAGATGGAGAAAAATGTATTTTATGATGAACAGGCCTGTCTTGTTTTGTACAATATGTACATAGATTAACTCCAGAAGACGACATGCTATAAGTATTTATTTGTATTTGACATACAGGTTGATTGTCTTGCAGGAAGGCGAACTTCACACACACACTGAGACTACGTTGACAATCTCTATCTGCGTGTACTATGGACCAATCACAATCAAGCATTGTTCAGCATCCAATAGGGATATGTGTTACCATCTCATAGTTCTAACATTGCTGTTAAATAAGTCTCACCACTGTATTCTATGTGAATATTACAGGGGCTAACTGAGATGTATAACAGCTAACAAAAATAAACAAGTAACGTTAGCATACGGATGTTTGTTAGCTAACTACAACAGTTCAGCTCGTTTACCTGCCAACCAAACAGCGGAGCTAAGTGTTGACTATCTGCTATAGCTAACAAGAGAAATGAGCGAAGCTTCAATCATTCCACCAATTTCAATGTACCACTTAGCTGTAGAAAGCAGCAAGAGCCACGACAAAGCGCATTTACTGTTTCTACACGACTGCCCACAGTCTATAAACTTTCTCAGATTAACTGTACTTCGTACACAAACGTAAAACAATAAAAAAAAAAGAATAATTAATGATGGATTTAGAACAGAATCAAATAGAATCTATACATATTAAACAGTCAAAAGTAAGATAAAGGTTTTGACTCACCAATAAATCTATCATCTATTTGTGAACTTCACCATCACCATGGACGGCTCAAGCTTTTTAGGGCCCCAAAGCATGATAGCAAGAACAGGGATGTGTGAATTATTGTAGTTTAGTCAAAAAGTCAAAGTCAAAGTCTGCTTTATTGTCAATTCTACAGCATGTACAAGACATACAGATGATTGAAATTGCATTACTCTCAAACCCTTGGTGCAAACAACAAACTAAGAAAAACATAAGAAAACATAATATAACCAACTAAGAGCAAACAAGGCAAACACCCAATTTAAAAACAAATAAAACTTGGCATAAGGCCAAGCGTGAGGTTCAACCTGCAAGTGGAGGCAGGTGTGGTGAAAGGGGATAAAAGATTTGAAACAAATGGCCCGGTCATGGCTATTTCATATTGGCAATCAGCACTAACATGTTTTTTTTTTTCTTTTCTTTTTTATTGTCCAATACAGTGAAAATGATACAAGTGTAAAACAATACAAAACATGGTGTTGGAAGACAGGACAGAAGAGGTAACAGAGTCACAAAATAATCAGACATAATCAAAACAGAACAAAAAAGAG
>VMKM01003466.1:0-36126 GCA_008360985.2 Macquaria ambigua | reverse complement strand
TAGCTGCAGGATGAATCATGACATGATAATCAGTCCACTAACATTAAGCTATAATAACATGTTAGATGTATGTTACCTCACTGTAACGGTAATCTTTGTTAAAGCCAGACTTATGTCTAAGCTCAAAAGTCCACTTGGTAATGATTCAGAGCTTTCAACTGCATTTCACGATCTTCTTTCAGCAAATGGAACTGGCGTAGGTGCCGTCACAGGACCTAATCGTGAACTTTTGGTCATGTGATAACAGGTGGTTGTATATGGGTGGAGATGGTAACCTCTGTCTCTGTTCAAAAAATGGACTCTGGTGTCAGATGTGAATGGTCTCCTTAATCTTTCTCTGGCCGTCCACTGACTCTTGCTTGATGACCTTTTGACCTCTCCTCAGTGGATGCTGTGAGCGCTTTTTAGATAAATCAATATCCTCAAACTCAGGCCAGTTTAGTGGCAGATTGAGTGTGTGTTTTAACTGTGTTTCATGTTCCTGATGTGCGATTCATATAGGCCTGGGTTGCCCCGCTTTGTCGCCATTTTGCTCTATGATCTGCAACAGATGTTTTCACTTACAGACCAATTTTTTTTCCACTGGGGAGGAATCTGGAGGGCAGTCCCTGAGTGTGAGTCATCGCTGGTGTTCAGACAACTAACACAGACTCAAAGTTGCACGCAAAAAGAGGGACCTCTCTTTTCAGCCTTACATGTATAAAGGTGACTTTGTGTTTTGGACTCAACATATTTTTTACAGTTTTTCCTGAGATATCATTGCACTGAATGTTTATAATGGATTATGAAGGCTGAGCCACATGTCCTGCCTCAGGACACTGCCAGAGCGTGAGTTTGCATGACTGCTTTCCATTGTGACTCTTTGTTTTCAATCAAATGGCAGGATTTATTTTTAAGATGCCATGAGCATGACTTAGTGTAACACTTATTTCTGCAAGTAAACTGAATCAATTCGTTACGCTTCAGACTACGGTAATAATAAAAGCAGTGTGAAATGAGAAACGTTTAGTTTAAGAGAAGTTTCTCTTAAACTAAACGTTTCTCATTTCACACTGCATTCTCAGTCTCCCTTTCCTTTCTCTCTCTGCAGCCTGACGTTGCTGTAAGCCAAACTCACTCACTCTTCAGTATTATTCTCAGTAAAGACACAACATTCCAACATGGCTGCTGCTGCACTCGTCACAGAGAACTTTAGGTTTGTGTCCCTCTTCTTCAAGAGTAAAGATGTGATGATCTTCAACGG
The DNA here is from genome assembly GCA_008360985.2 of Macquaria ambigua. Taxonomy (NCBI): domain Eukaryota; kingdom Metazoa; phylum Chordata; class Actinopteri; order Centrarchiformes; family Percichthyidae; genus Macquaria; species Macquaria ambigua. The sequence continues at coordinate 34,883 of VMKM01003466.1, read as the reverse complement.
TCTGATTGCTCTGGGCACTGTGGCCAGCCAGACTGCGTACAACGTTTTTGCCTTTAATTGTCCATGTTCCTCTGGAAGGAACTACCGCTACGGCCTGGCTGCCATTGGTGTTCCAGCGCTGGCATTTTTCCTCGTAGGAATAATGATGAACAAGAGCACCTGGGACCTGGTGTCTGAGTGCCGGCTCAGAAAGTGCCAGAAGCTGTCGGGAGCTGCAGCCTATGCCCTGCTGGGAACCATCATAGGTCGAGCTGTTGTGGCTCCGCTAACGTGGGTGGTTATCTCTTTGCTGCAGGGCCAGGCATACACATGTGCCCTCAGTGAGTTTGTTGACCCCAGTACACTGGAGGGCTTCCCCTCAAATCAGGGGTCAGAGGTCATGGCAAAATTCCCATGTCAAGGAACTGTTCCAATGGATCTGCAAGGCTTTTGGGCTGAAATTGAGCGGCGACTGAAATATGAATCTCAGGTAATGGAGAACTTTGTTTTGTTTTTGCAGGATTGTCTTAGTTTTATCTCTTGTGTTAGCTGCGCATGAATAGGAAATATTAATATTAAGAAGAAAATCAATGCCAGCTGTTACATTTGATATTATTTGAAATCAAAATCCATTAAATAAATAATGGGTAAATACTTCAACATTTTGAAATATTTATTTGCTTTCTTATCAAAAGTTAAGTGAAAACATTCATACCAATCTTGTGTCTGTTAAGTACAGAGCTGGAGTCAGGACATGGATAGCCTAGCTTAGCATAAGGACTGGAGGCAGGCGGAAACAGCTAGCCTGGCTCTGTCCAAAATTAAAAAATACACCTACCAACACCTCTAAAGCTTGTGTGTGGATCACAGCCTGAGAGATCTTCTTCCTCTGGGCCGTAGAGCTCCATTGTTGTAAAAAAAAACTATTAAAAACACATAAAAAAGCCACACTGTTGCACTGGGTGACATGTCCCTTCATCATCATGAACACACACACTGTAGTTTATTTGAACTCAATCCCACATACACTGTCCAGGAAACACACTAGAACTGAGAAGTTGCCTACTGTTGATTAGTCACTACAGGTGTTGCCAAATCCACTAAAACAGATATCTTCAGGATTAACTTTAACGTTCCCTTTATGACAATGTTGTTAGCTATTAACTTCTGGTTTTGATGATTTGTTTGTTTGTTTGGGAAATACACTTCACAATTAATTATTACACAATTAAAACAATATAATGATACAAATACACTGCATGATCAATTGTGGACTCTATTAGGCTATGACATGTCAAGTGCCCCTTACTTACTACCCAGCTGATTCCCACATGGTTTTTGTTGTGAATTCGGAGGACAGATGTATAGACAATGTGTATGCACAAAAATCAATCCTTTATTGTGAAGCCCTTTGGCAAGTTCATTTCAGTATCCACTCCATAACCTAAATTTCAATCAGGGTGTGGACTCAAAAGCACAACTCTCACGCAGGACAGGTAAGATAAAAGTAAGATGTACTTGGTGAAAAAACAAGGCAAACTAGGCAAGCAAAATCCAAAAAGGCAGGCAAGGATAAAAAATCAAGGCAGGCAGGATAACAGGAAGACTGGATTGCTACGGCTGGGATGGCAAAATGAATGATCTGGCTGAGAGCTATGGCTAAGGGGCAGGTATATTTACTGCGGAGCTGATGAGGGAGTTGGGAGCAGGTGTGCAGGAGGACACTGGGGACACTGCTGGATAGGGAGGGAATGACAGGAGAGATGACTGACTGTCTGATGGCAACAGAAAAAGAAAGATGCAAAAAAGGATATGAATTAGCTGTAGCCATGACAAATACATTGATTACCTTTCTAGCATTTGGTGATGATGATTAAAATGGTTAACAGGTACATGTGATGAATTAATGGTAGCAGGTGCTTTAAAAAGCCACAGCCTTGCTTAATGGTCATGTATAATGACAGCAGCTCTGCTGTGGTTGGAGGATTTAGCTAATACAACACGGACAGTCATAAAACAGCGCTTTTCACTGACACATATAAAGATGGGTGGAGAAGACAAAGGTATTAATATGCAAACAGCAAACACAAATATAACAGATCTAGTGTCTTAGAACCTACACAAGGTGTTGACTTCATTACTGTTTGTTCTTTTCAGCTGATAGGCTGGCTGCTGGTGGCAGGAATGTCTGTGGCGGTGTTCCTGATGCTGTGTATGAAGCGCTGCTCCTCTCCGCTTGGCTACCAGCAAGAGGACTACTGGTCTCAGTACTGCTCTAACGAAAAGACCCTGTTCCAACGCACAGCAGCTGTCCATGCCCGCCTCCTGGCTGCAGAGAACATTAAGAGCTTCTTTGGCTTTGTGGCACTGGAGAAGGAAGAGAAGGAGCAGCTGGCAGAGTACCAGAATGCTAGTCCTATCTGCAACACTAACTGGAACAGAGTGACTGGTGTCTACCTCTACAGGGAGAAGAATGGACTGCCTCTGTACAGCAGGCTCAACAAATGGGCCACGTACAGCCTGGAGAATAATGTGGAGGCCATGGACAAAGAGATGGACGTGCTCAGCTGATAGTATTCTAGTGGAAGGTGGTCCAGTGACTGCGACCATAAAGGCATTAGTATGCTTTAAATAGAGTGCTTGTTGGATCATGAAACAGCATCTACAACCCCCTCCCTCCACTCCTTTCCTGTTTCAGAACTTTGCCTGACAATTTTAGTAACTTCTGAAACCGACAGTCTGACAACTGGCACAATATTTCTGCCACTTTACCTTTAGACGTGTTTGAATGATACTTCATAAGAACTAGTTGGTTTGAAGCATACTCAACCCTTTAGTCATCAATATGACTAAAGTAGCACAGTCCAGCAGGAGGGATGGAAGACCAGACGAAGGACATCAGGCATGTAATTGATGTGTTAGCAGGAGTTTACCATCAGTAGTTAATAGGGGTTTGGTGGTGCCTACTATTCCCCCCTTAGCCTCTTTAACTATGTTGGGGCCATCGTCAAGTCTTGTTGTATTTCAATGCTGAAACAAGCAGATACAGAATCTACATATGTTGTCATATGTTGTTATTTTTAGCTTTAAAACTACTTAAGAATTTTAAGAAAATCTGGGTTCAAAAGGTTGACAAGCATCTAAATGTGACTGCTCAGGATGTCATAGAAATATCCCACTTTCATATTAGTATATATCTGTCATTCATATTCTAATAATCACCAATTTTTTTGCAATGTGATTCAAAATATAAAATCAAATTTTTAAAAAATCCATCAAAATGTAAGAGCATTGAGGTGGTAGGTCATATTTCAGCAGATTCCCATTCATGAAGAACTGTATAACTAAGATAGACATTTACACTGGTATTAACACGTGATCTGTATCTTGATATGTTGACCGTGTTTGTTGACAAATCCTCCCGCTCTGCCCACCTAATCTGCATATTGAATTTGATCACAATGCAGGCAGAAACAAGATAAGGAGAAAACGTATTAATACCAGGTGTACGTAAATACAAATCAACAAATACAAATAGTATTTGAATGAAATTAAGTCAGACTCCTCATTGACAGTTTCACATTTGTTCAAGTTTCATTTGTGATACTTTCTGCCAAATGCTTTGCTCTAAGTACAATGTTCCTTTTAAAAGTTTACTTGATTCATTAATGAACTCAAAACCAAAATGTGTGGCTGTATCTCTGTGGGCTGACTCTACTCCATGTGTAGACCCAGTCCAGCCACCCCCAATGTGACACTTTATGTGGTCCTGATTAAATCATCCTTTATATGAATGATGGGTAATTTGAAGTTCATAATTTATAACTGTAACATCTGCTGTGCAATCCAAGTGCCTCAAACCTTTTAAGGCCTTTTCATCTCTTTCATTAGCCTGATTACAATTAAGTGTAAACTTTCATCATGCAGTATTAAATTCCCAAGATCCAGCTTGGGCTGGGTATGGTTCAAAGACATTCATTACTAGTGCCAATATGATGCCTGTGTGTCTGGCTGTGTGTCTGTGTTGATAATTTAAATTCAATGACAAGACTAAGAAGTGGCCTACTTGACAGTTTTCAATGCTTTCTGCTACAGACCAGGTCCAACTGGGGATCTCACGTCTAGGGCCTGCAAGCCAATGGGAAGAGAGTAGGGACCCCATGCGTGAGCTGCGTCACTTCCTTTAGGGTCCCCATACACTAGCAGTCGTTTTTTATTTTTTGTTTTACTAGATTTGAAAACTCTCACAAAGTTTCTCTGCTCAAGACTTTAAGAAGTGTTAACAAAATATTTTTTGTCAGATATGCTTTCTTGTAGTGTGTTAGCTGTGAATGAAATACTTGGCTAAATTACCTAAAAAATACAACCTGGTTGATGTTCCATAAAGTGCAGGTGATGTTAGCCTGTTGGAGAAACTAACACTGATGTTAGCCCTATAAAACCATGTGGACCAGATTGTAATATAATATCTCCTCTGCAATCAAAGTGAAAACATAAACATCTCTTGTGTTATGTCATACTTCAAAACATATACATCAAAATTAAATTTTAATTAGTAGCTTTTAACTCCTTTCTGTTCAGGATTAAAAAGGTAACGATACTGTTACTTCATTAACAAACACAAGATCACCAAATACAACAAGCTAATTATCAACACATTAGTTTCATATTAGCATTAAGTTGAATCCTACTCACACCTTACTAATGTTAAAATGCTAATGTTAGTTACAAACTTGTTAATAAAAGATAATAAAGTTACAGTATATCTGCACAGCACTACCTGAATATTTCACTCTGTGTGTATATATTTCTTGGATTTTATTTCACGTATTTACCCCTACATTCTGAGCCAAAAGGAATTAATTTAACTAACTATAGGATAATATGTTATATTATGATATAGTATGGGATATGAGATATAGTATAAGGTGAAAGGTAGTAATATAATATAACATAATATATAGTGTAATAGGTCTACAGGAATATAACATAGAATAGAGTAGACTGGGTATAGTATAGCATAATATAGTAAAGTGCAGTAGTATATAATAGATACCAAATATACGATTATATATTACAGAATATATCAACATAGCGAGGTATATAATCAGTCCAACAGTCCAACAGAAAGACAACGATGACAATGATGATGAATGAACAAAACTGAATATATTGCACATTTTGTAAGGCTGATATTGAATCATTAGAACACTGTTTTTATACATGTTACACAAATGTAGATTTTTAAAATCTCCTGCATTTAAAAACCAATAAAAAAACAAAATAAAAATCAATTAAAACTACTCGACTCCCTAGAATTGTGCTTTAAGTAACACTTTTATGAGACACTTTATCTTGCATTTTTTTTCTTTTTTATCATGTGGTTTTATTATAATTTCCTTTGCTTATTTTAGGCTACCTCTTAATTTAAGTTATTTATTTGATTTTCTTTTCAGTATTTGAGGCTCTCAGTTGTATTGTAATTAACTAAAGTCATGTTCTACACTGGATGCCTGTTTGAACTTTTGTATTTAATAAAGAGAAAAAAAGCAAATATCTATGGGTAGTTGCCGCTTGGGTGGAGCTAACTAACTTACTAACAGGCTATACTCCAGACCAGAAGATGGCGGTAATGAAAGCTGAAAGAGAAAAGGGAGTCGTGACGAAGAATTTGTTCTCTGCGCATGTGTAAAAGTCTATAGTTTCGGGCGCGCTGATTCAAAATATAAACAACATGGACTTGATATCTGCGCTGCAGTTTCTGAAGTTAAATGAAATTCCAGAAGGTAAAATGGTGTATTTTAAGTATTATATTGATTTACGGGGATTAAATAAATTCTGATATTTTAGGCCGTCCTGGCTGTTAAGTAAAATTGACTGCTAACGTAGCTGTTTCGCGGGTTTTGTGCCCTGTCCGGGTGTACAGAAAGAACTGCGGTGCGCTCCGAATCCCGTTCACATATCTTTCAAATTATCTAATGCCTCCTGGTTTGGACGCAAATCATAGTTAAAACGAAACTTCAACCCTTACACCTGAATCGTTGGGAGCCAGTGGTGAATTCGGCAAACAACTGTCTACACACACTGCTGGTTGGGCTTTCCCTTAGCCCACCATTTGTATTAGTTAGCTATTTGCCGAATTGAAGAGTGGAGGTTTGTGGTTACGCCTAAAGGTGTTAGAACCATGTTGTAACGTTACAACATGGTTCTAACACCTTTAGTTCTTAAGTTCATAAACTGAGTTTGGCGCAAGGTTCTCAACATAACGTTATTTATCACCAGTTAGGCTAGCAAGAGAAACAGCTGCATGCATGTACGTACGTATAAATACATACTGAATCTGAACGATAAACAATACAAATATATACTGACAGCAAGTAAATATGCAGGATAAGTGTTGTGCTGCCCGTTGTGTGTTTAATATGAGCTGAGGGTGTAGAGCTGAAACAATTAATTGATGAATCAATTAGTTAACCATCACTAAATTAATTGGCAACACTATTTTGATAATTGATTCATCGTTTCAGTCATTTTTCAAGCTAAAGTGCTTCTTCTCAAAAGTAAGGATTTGATGGTTTTCTTGAATCATATATAGCAGTAAATTGAATATCTTTGGGCTTCTGACTGTTGAGCGGACAAAACAAGACATTTAATGTCACCTTGGGCTCTGAGAAACTGCAATGGGCTTTTCTGACATTTTACAGCCAAACGATTAATCGATAAATCTAGAAAATAATAGGCTGATTGCCAGATAATGAAAATAATCACTAGTTGCAGCCCTATTTAAATGCCTCTGAAACAGCATTCAAACAGATGTCATCACCAGATTGCTGATGGTGTTCTTTAAGTGTTAGCAGCTCTCTCTACAGCTCTTGAGTAGTTTAATTTAAAAGGCACACACATCATTGTTCTGAGGAGGGAAATCTTTCATAATGTTGCTTTCAATGGAGATAAATCCTTACATGGAGGCAAAGTGAAATCCAACTTTTCGCCCTCAAACCTTTACCAGCTTTTAATTCTTCTGAGTTCTCCAAGTTCTGAAATACTGTCTGTTGTGGTATTGTATCACTTCAGGTAATGTGATGATAACTGTTTATATTGATTTCCAGCCTGGGTGGACGCAGTGTGGGACTTAGAGTTCACAGAGAGAAAACCACTGGATGCCACCACAGAGGAAGAACTCACAGTCAGTGGAGACAAGGCCTTCAGAACTCTGTACCAGTGTTTACTCGCCCATGCTGCTGACCAACAACAGTCTGAAGGCAGAGATGGAGCTTCACAGGTAAAACTGTCCTCTGCTCCAGGGAACACAGATTAGATTATTTAGAGGGCTGTGCAGACAGTTTAGCATGCTTTACTCTATTAGCTTAAAATCATCTATATTCTAAATTTCTGTTACTAATTTTCCAAATCATCCAATAAGTTTCTAGACTGATTTCCTGCTTCACAGGCTGTCCTTGGTTTCATTTTTCCCTCAGTTTGCTAAGAAAATCAACGTGCAGACTTAATACTTTTGTGCATTTTAGATGTCTCATGCTGATCTTTAAACAATAATTAGCATTGTTAGAACAAACTAGAGAAGGCAATTTCTGAAGAAATTGCGGTGTGAGTGCAGGATGTTGAAAGGCTGACGCTAAACTGCATTGGTGGCTTTAATTTGTATAAAGAAGCAGCTGAAGGAGTATGAAGAGTTGGAAAAGTAGTTGAATAATACTCGTAATGTATGCAAGATGTGGAGCATTGTACGGTTTGAAGGGAGTTTCTAGCTGAAAGTATGAAAGAGTAGATATGAGTTGAAAAATTGAACGTATGAAAAGGTATCCATTTTGAACATTCCAACCATTCATTTGAATGAGGAAAATTTCCCTGAAAATGAAAACATTGTAAACATGGAGGTTGAAGGCACACTGACCTGAACTTGCAGGCCACACTTTGCTGCCTTGCATCTACTGATTCTTGAGGTTCAGTGTGAACTGTCACAAAACTTTCAGACAGTGGGCTGTAAAGCATTACATTCTCATATAAAACTGATTAGAACAAGCAGTAAGCTGTTTTTTGCAGTTGATTATTTTAATTGAATGCAATCCTTCCTATGTTATTTATGGTTTTTGGGAGAGGTCTTAGCTTCTTACCTCCCCAGCACAGGCTCTTATTCACTTTAATTCATATATATGTGAGGTGTTATGTAGGTAAGTGTAAGTGTGTCTACGTGTATCTTTTATAATAATTGCATTTTGAATGTGAAAACAAATAAATAATATTTTTTATAGTGTACTGAAAAGTACTGAAACTAGTGTCTCCCTGAAAGGTAGGTAATCAATGTAAAAACTTGCTGTGTGCTTTGATATTGATGCAAAACATCAGTCTGCTAGATATCTTTTTTCCTGTCTGGTAGCAACAGTAAGTAGTAGCTGTCTCCCATGTTGTACTGCAGAGTATCTGGGCGACTCTGGGGGAGAGCGGGGTCTCGGTCAAGTCTCTGGTGGCCGTGCTGTCCTTCTTTGTCCTGGTGGGAAAAGCCAAAGCGGCCAATGTTCAGCAGAGGGTGAGCAGTCTGCATGCCGCCTCACTCTACCTGCTGCTGCTGGGAATCCCAGGTGAGGAAATCTGAGAAATACACACTGAAGAAGGTCTGCGTAAAGTTTCAGTGCAACCACAAAGTCACATTTGTTAAAACCTTTTCTTCTTGGGACTAAACAGTGAGTAGATACTGTATAGCTCGTCCTTTCACTTAACGTCTTGTGCGTGACCCATCATATTGTATATTTATAGTTGATTAATGAAAAATACTTAACAACTTAGGTTTTATTCTCTGGCTATCATTTCTGTTGGTTATAATAACATCATACTGATCAAGAGAGATCTGGGAACATGGTAACATCCCTACAACAAAGTCCAACAGGTCGAGAAACACGAGCAGTGAGATGATCAGAAAATTTGGAAATAAACCAACAGTTTATCCAGATGATCTAAACCACTCTATTTGGAGGACAAACTGAAATGTTAGGGAACCATGAATGTGCTCAACTACAGTAAGTACAGTTCAAAGTTGAAACAGGAAGTGGGTCTGTAAACTGAGGGAGGTTTACAATAGACAGTTTGGGTAATAATTGTACTGCTTGCCTTCTTTTCCCCTAACATATCATTGTTCTGACTAGTGTTATCAACTGGAAATGTTGAAATAAACCAGAGTTATCCTTTAATTGCTTATGCCATTAACTAAGGTGTTTGCTGGTGAGGTTAAAGGTGCCCAGTGGAGTAACATTCAGTGTTACTCACCAAAACGCATTGTGTGTATCCTTGAAGTCTAACAAACATGTCGAATGCATGTCTTTCCTCATAAAACATCTGCAAAGCCGATTTTGTGAGTATTTTAAATCCAGCATTGTTTACATCTATGTTTACTAGCTTGCAGTCTTCTTCTTCCCTGCCTTTGTTGGCACATTGCTGTGTTTCTTGACACATTGCTGTGTTTCTTGGTGCATTACCGCCACCTGTAGATCATAGAATAGTCATAATATCATAATACTCAAATAAACTGCTCCATAGGTCAAAAACTCCACAGTGAACCTTCAAGTTCACAAGCTGTTCCCTTTATGAATGACTTAAGGGCTTCCCACACACACAGCAGTACCTCAACAAATCATTTACCTGGTCACCATCTACATTCAAGTGTTTAACCACACTAGTCTTTCATGTGGGTTTTTTGCTAATGTCTAGTTCCATAGGGTGAAATAAGACTACTATTGATGATGTGTAAAGTTTGGGTTGCTTGTTGGGTGTGCACAGTTTAGTTTATTTGCACATATATATAAGCATTTTAAAAACATTTGAACATTGTGCAGGAGATATTAGAAGCCAAAAATGGCTTATGAAGATACCCCCCTATAAAATATCAATAGTCATACTTGAAAAGAAAACAAAGATAAAAACAAAGATAGCATAATTCATTAGAATTTCAACACCACGCAGTAATACAAAATTGATAGAAATGTACAATTTACATAGACATGTGTGTTTACAAGTTGAGATGCATTACAATGAAATTCATGAAGTGTTCTTTTCAGATGTTTTTTGAATAATGATAATGTAGATGTTGATTGTAGTGACGGTTGTAGTAGGTTGTTCCAAAAAGATGCTCTTCTGTATTACAATGAATATTGATTAAGGGAAGTCCGACCATATGGAAGATGAAAGTCCTTAGAGTGTCTTGTGGAATATAAGTGAATGACTGAAGAACACCCTGGAAAATGCTAGGCAAGTCATGAGTTAGGTGTATACATTTATACATGAATACACAAGTCTGGTATATGTTCACATTAAAAATTGGTAGAAGTTTGTATTTTCTGAAGAGAGGAGCAGATGAGTTACATCTTTTAGCAATGGTAATCACTCAAAAGTGTCTTTAGGATTAGGAAAATCTTATTGAGATAAGTGGGACACGTGGCAGCCCAAGCAGTATTGCAATATGTAATATAAGGATAAATAAAGCTCTAATAAACAGTTAAAATATAGGAATGATTAATCAATGAGACTCTACTCAATATACCAATTGACTCCAGTCTTTTTACAGACAGTTCAATATGGTATTTCCATGTTAATGTTCCATCTACTATGACTCGTTGGAATGATTATATACTCCTAGGAGTTATTTCAATGTTGTCTATGAATATTTTGGCCAATTCCTTTGTATACTTTTTATTTTTGTTACAAAATATCCTAAATCTTTATTATTTTATATTGAGAGAGTTTGTTCATCTGAAACCATTTAGAAATAGATGATAGCTCTTCATTTGCTTCTCAAATCAGTATGCTAAGATTTTCATGTGAAGCAACAAGACATGTGTCATCAGCAAATAAAAGAGGCAGTACAGTGTTTTCCAACATTTTGTATTTAAATTATTGTATTATAATTACACCATGTCTTAATAGAGACTAAATTCTATGATTAGGCCTATCGACCTCACTGTCCATTCCATGCCCATGCACAGAGTATTTAAAATGTCCAGAAATACAATAAGACAATTTGAGTGGCTTGTGGCCAAAGTCCATGCTGCTGCTGCCCACAGTCCACTTGTTAAATGTAAAGTGCATGTATTTGTGTGGTTCGTTGACAGTTTTCATTTAAGGTTGACAGCATTGTACAGTAGTGTTTTGTGTGTGCGTGCAGTTTTTTGAGATGACTTTCTGTATATGTGTTTATTGCTTCCAGGGAGCATCGCCAACAAAGTTTTCCATGAGGTTTTGTTGGACACATGTTCAGACTTGACCTCCCACTGCTGGCCTCAGGACTCTGGAAAGAAGCGCAAGAAGGATGGCCTGAAGAGTTCTCAGGCAGATGGCAAACGTTCCAAACCACAGCGGAAAGACGCTCCAGAGGTACAGTCCTGTATCAGAAATCACCCAGACCCATAGGAACATTATAAGACATGATGGCACAACATTGAAATGTCTGAAAAGTATCTGGATGGATTGCAATGTTGTCAAAGTATAACTATAACTGTGCCACCAAGGATTTTCAGAATAGCCCTTTCTTGGAACTTTTTGACTACGCAGTGATAATGCGTCTTTGAGGATAAAAAAAATCACTGTGATGAATGAGCTATCAACAGCAAGTTTCTAGTCTCTACAAGTTGATTTTCAAAGGACTCTGAAATGTTTTACACTACATATGGTGAGGTTCATTGTGTTGTAGATGGAGATGTACAAAATGATGTATTATTAAAATGGCCTTTGGTGGAATAAATACAGTTTAGAGGTTGTCTGGAAATGGCTGTGCCTGTTGCTGTTACCCTCAGATGGAAGTGGATGAGGAAGAGGAGGAAGAAGAGGAGCTTCATTTCTCTGGCCAGGACTTGATGAAGATCAGAGATGCTGTGGTTCTCCTGGTTCAAAGCCTCCTCAGACTCCTCCAGACATTTCCACTCAAAGACAGACCACAGAGCGCCAGCAACTGCACGCAGGTAACGAATGATTCCATCGTCACGCCCACTTCATTGCACACTGCAGTGTTAACCTGTTTCTTTGTTCTCTGCAGATCTTCACTAAGCTGCTTTACTTTGAGCCGGTCATTGGAGAGCTAACCTTTGCTGCTGTACAGTGAGTTTTCTTACTTCTCTCTCTGTCTTGTTGAAGAATGTATCCAGGAAGTGAAAGAGCCGACAGTTGTGTTATTTCTGCACAGAGATATGACCGAGCTGAGGAGTGTTCCTGAGATGGCTTTCTATGGTCTGCAGCTGCTCTGCTCACCAAAACACGGAGACCAGAAAGAAGTAAGATCCAATAATCATGGTCCATGGTGGGCCAATAGTATGCAGACTTGTTGGTTTACTATGTAAACCTGTTTCACTAAATGCTAGCTTCAGGCAGCAGAGATTCTAAACATTTTCTCTGGATGCATCAGTGTGCCTTTCCTCTCTTTGCATTATTGCAGTGACACATAGAGACCACATGTCCTTCCCAAAGACTTGGACCAGACGGCACATTGCATAGTGTATAATGGCAGATAATACCGATAATAATACTGTGAATACATAGCTTGTAGCTTAGATATAAAAATCTTAGAGCTGAACAGACCCTTTTCAGGAGGAAATCCATTGACATTAGGCCTATGCCTGTTCCTCCTGTTTCTCTCAAGCCTAGATTTAACCCAGAGTCTGATGATGAACCAGGCAGAAGAGGAAAAACAGGTTTTAGCTGCAGTTAGAAAGACTGTTGTAGGCTTCGAATGGCTTTGAAAACACACTTTGCATATACTGTATATGACAAAAATTCACCCAAAATTACAAGGAAAAGACCAAGATATTTTTCAACTTAAATACTAAATAGGTACTGTACAAATGCAAAAACTTAGACTTTTCCCAGCTTTTAAGATATCCTCTTTTTCAATGCTTTATGCATTTGAAAAACTCAAGCACATCTCTGTATACGAATAATGTCCCAGCTACTCTGGATAATCCACAGACCTCACTGTCAACAGTTTTCATTGTGACTATTTCTTGACTACTTCCGCAAGCAGCAATTCAATTCCTTTCACCTCCACTGCACTGAGAGACGGCAGAAATCTTCAAGGTGGATATCTCCAAACCTGGAGCCTGGCTAGATCATAGTAGAGCAGTGGTTTTTATTGTCAAATACTGGAGAGTTTTTTGGATTGGATTGGGTTGGATAGTTTTTATTGTCCCTGAAGGGCAATTTGGTTTGCAAACAGTAGTCAACACAACCAGCACACATCATGCAATAAATAAATAAAAGTCATAAATATATATAACATACAGAGTAGAAGTCATCATAATAAAATGCAGTGGAATATAAAACACTAGGAATCTAGCAGGCCTTAAAATTTCTGTGGAGCAACTAGAGGCCTACAGCTTGTTTAAAAATCTAACAGCTGATGGAACAAATGATCTCAAGTATCTGTTAGATTTGGCCCTCCTAGGGAAAGTGTACCTCTGCCCTGATGGCAGGAGTTGAAAATCTGCATTAAGAGGATGTTGAGGGTCTGACAGAATGGCCTTTGCCCTTTGAGTGGCTCGAACTTGATATACATGGCAAAGGTCATCTAATCTAGTGCCAATGGTATTTTGGCAACGTTTGATAATATTTCTCAGCCTATTGTTGTTAACAACGCTGAGATTGCCAAACCAACAGATCATTGCAAAAGTTAAAACTGACTCAATAAAGGATGAATAAAATATTTTCAAGAGCGATCTGTCAACATTAAAACCCCTCAGCTTTCTCAAAAAAAAACATTCTCTGGTTGGCCTTTTTGCAAATAAAATCAGTGTTGGCATCAAAAGTCAATTTGTCATCCAGGATGGTGCCCAAGTACCTATACTGGCTTACTGTTTCCACAGCCAGGCCATTGATAAAAGTGGGTTCCATGACAGGAGGGTTTCGGCGAAAGTCGATAAGCATCTCTTTTGTCTTAGAGACATTGAGTTGCAAGTATGAGTCATCACACCATTTGATGAAATTGTCCAAGACTGGCCCATGGCCCACCTCATGGTCCTGCAGGAGGCTGACAATCACAGAATCATCAGCGAACTTGAGTATGAATCTGGACTCAAACATACTCCTGCAGTTATTGGTGTAGAGCACAAATAACAAAGGTGACAAAACGCAACCCTGGGGTGATCCTGTAGAACACATCAGGGCCTCAGACACACTGTCATTAACACAGGTTCTCTGGGACCTCACTGTCAGGAAGTCAACTATCCAACATACAGTGCCAAAGTCAATGTCGGATATTTCAGAAAGCCTGCTAGCTAGAACATGGGGCTGCATGCAGTTGAAAGCTGATGAAAAATCAACAAAGCATAAGCTTACATGCAGATTCATCAATCTGAATCTGACTGCCCTTTGAAGCAAGGGGGTGGTGATAAGAAGAAGAAAAAAACGTGTAAATAAAATACACTAAATGCTTTCAAAATTGCAATATATTGTGATCTTATTCTGGTTAAACATGAGGTGTGGTATTTGTCTTTAATGCCATAACAGATGGGTGTTTCTAATCTAAACTCATGTCTGTTGTCCAGTCCCTGCGGAGGGTTTTCCATCAGCTTCTCTACGTGATCCTGATGATGAATAAAGGCAACAGAGGGAAGCCCTCCCTCCTCGTACCCAGCCAGGCCATCATCTCCATCCGCGACTGGGCCATCCAGTTTGTTTGGTAAACAGCTGTGTTTTGATCAAATGTTAAACCAAACTGTAGAATTACTTTGTTGGAATTTCAACCGAGTGAGTAAGTTAAACATTTTAACTGGTTTCACAGTTTTTGAAATAATGTACTTCACAATTTGTCTCCACCAGACTGCAGTGAATGAAAGATTCTCCTCAGTTTCAGCACAAGATGCTTTATGTGTGATTAGCATAAAAATATTAGCCTTTTTTTCACAAAGTGGATCTAGATCACTATATTTATAGCTACAAGAGACTCGTATCGCGTGGTTCAGCACTTGACTTTGAAATGGAATGCTTAACATTTGGGATGTCCAAATGTTTTGGCCCCGATCCTGATCTTTTAACACTGGGTATCTGCCGAGTCCAAACAGATGCTTATACTTTAAGGCTGATATTGACATTATTCAGTCTGAAAGGTAAAGTACCTGACAATATTTAGATGCTGTGTATTTGTTTTCAATGTCCAGGCACAGCAGGGTCACAATTTAACTTCATGTCAACAGAAGCACATTGAGAAGCTGCTTCCTGAATGTTTTGTAGACTGACCTTTGCTAATAAGAAAGAGAGATAATGGATTGTTGTTAGCAACTGTGTATTTTACCATCCTCTCTGTCTGAACTCAGAATCAGTCATTGGTGCGCACAAATCATTTTTATCCTTCTCACACTCACACAGTTTTCACTTTCACTTGCATATGCAGCGACATGCTCACACTGTAAAGCCTGGCTGTGGTAAAGGAGAGCAGACTTAGGTGGACCAAACACAGTGGTGTACAGCCCCGAAACTGATCCTTAGGATCAGCGCGGGACATCTCTACTTAACATGTTTGGACCTCTCCAGCTTCTGTAATGTTCAGTGGGAAGTGGGAAAACTGACTAAGGATCAGTGGTTAAAGGACAAGATTGGGACATTAGAAGCAACAAAAGTCACATATATTTCGAGCTGTTTCTCTGCAGACTTGTTACGAACCATATATTACTTTGTACTTAATTTATGTGTTTCTGATTTCAGTCATCTTGTGGATGAGCTGAAGGAGCTGGCACTGCCTTTCCTGCAAATTCTCCTGCAGCATATCTGCTTCCAGGTGAGTCCTCCAGCAAACACTCAGCAGTGATGTACTTCCTAGAAGACAGAAAGGACTGTCTGTGTAAAGTTCAGACAGTCAGTGTCAACTGTTTTAAAGTTTTAAAGTTACGCTTTAAAGTTATTGAGACTGTCACATCCAAGGATATTTACAGATATTTGTATTGCTAAGAGTGTTTGCTGTGACATTGTTATTAGCTGATGCATTAGTTTAGCTGTGATATAATGTTTCTGCTGTGGATGTTTAGATGGTGGAGAAGAGCGAGTTTCGAAGCCATGGAGCCCAGGTTGTGGGTATGTTGACGTCTCAGATGGCAAGTACAGACTATGCCTGCTTCATCAAGTGGCTGTTTAACTTCTCCAGACACACAAAGGTAACGCGTCCCAATTGTCACCTCTTTAATTGTGTCGGAAATTTATTTCAAATGCTACATGTTGGTGTATTCTCTATTTTATATTTTTGTCATGATTCAGACCCCAATATATGATGATTGCAGATTTCTGTACACACTCAACAGGACTTCTTCCTTAATCTGGAATGCAAACATGAAAATTCAAACAATAATATATCACTGAGTTTGAACTACTGATTTTCAGTGCTCTGATTTTAACCCCCTGTTTTAAGATACACTGCAGGGTGTTATCATTATAGCCTATCACAAATTACCACACACATTATTTTCAGGTTCACTTTTGCAGATGTTAATGACAACAGTTCATCTGATTTGCATGACATGCCGCTAAATACAATCTGATGCTAGGCTGTTGACATCACATTTTTCTGGAAAGCAATGGAGCACAAAAAAAGTGTTTTCTGCAGCTGACATTGAAATATTGGTGGAAGAGAAGACACTTTTGGAAAAATGAAAGCATTATGTGGCTTGGAGATGCTATCAGCAACAGGCTACTGAAACATAAGAACCATTCCCATCACGATCACCACACCCAGCCAGCACAAATGGCAGAAGACACACACACCGCTGCAGCATTATCAGCCGTAACGACCAGTTTAATTAGAGGTATTGTTGTAAACAAAAATCTGACAGGCCTACTTAATAAGTAAGCCATTAAAAGACAGGAAAAGTACATATTCAAGCAGGAGGCCACTGGGTAAAATTGCATGAAAATGAACAGGCGGTAATGCTTTTCTTCCTCAGTGCAGCCTTTTAGTACATATGGACAAACATAAATGCGCAAATATCCCCTCATTGAATGTTAGCCATCAGTAGCTGTAGTCCAAATATCAGCCAGTCTTCCCTGTGTCTACAGTCTGTTGTGCTGGCTTCTGTAGATGGTGCACCGGCTGTTCTCCGTGGACGTGGTGATGGTTTTGCTGGAGCAGCCAGAGAGAAGGCCGGAGGAGTGTCACGACCCTGAGCTTGCCTGCTTCCTGCCACACAAGTTCCTTATCCAGAACCTGCTGTTCGCCCGGCGGATGGACGACTCGCCCACCGTCCAAGGCCACGCCCTTGCCTGCCTGGCCCAGTGTCTGGAGCTGCCTTCTCTTAACGTCACCCAGGCCGTCCACAACCTCTTCTCTGCCAGTGAGAAAACACACACACACTGGACCTGACTGGCAAAAACACTTGAGTTTGAAAATAGCTGTTTGTCCTGTGAAGTTATGTAGATGTGAGGAATTTTGGATCTGAAACTTGGACCAGTTTCAATAGACAATGCACGTTGTAGAGCTGAAGTATGAAAACACGTGGGGTAAATCACATAACTCTTTGAATTATTAAAGAATCTAAGGGGAAATAAAAATATAAATAATATATCATAAACTGTTGGCAAAAGTAACCTGTCTGCTCTCTCTGTTTAGCTGGAACCCAGACAGTCTTGGAAGGTGAAATCACAGGAGGTACACTCTTTTGTTTCTTTATTACAGTTTTTGTTGTTTGACTGACCACAGTGGCTGATGGCGACAAAGTGTTTCTAAGAATAGAGAAGAGTTTGGTTGGATATTAATCTATTTCTGTCAGCCTTGAAAACCTTGCTTTTTTAAAGGCTAATTATGGTTTATCATTATTTGACTTTTGTTTCTGTAGTTTTGGTTGCATTTCTCCAAAAGTTGATTCTGTTTTAACTTTTTGCTGCAGGGCTGCTGTGTTTTTTTTTTTTGGCAGCCCCTGCAGTCCCCACCACCACAGCCTAAACGCACTCCCCACGTTCAAATGAATGGGAGGACTGGCGTTGTCGCCGCAGCGCCTGATTTGGTCTGAATATGGTATTAGGCAGAGCATGGAGAGGAGTTGTGTCCAATGTAGAAACATTTACAGGCACAAGTGAGACCATACACTACATATGTGGTGTTGCAATTAATGGTTTGTTTTTGTATGTTTTGCCTATCTTTAAATCTTAGAAATCTTTGATCTGCAGCACATTTGGGCAATGTTAACATGTGGCATTCATACATTTATATGTGCCCATGGGTCTTTTTAACCATTCCTCTCCCCCTTCAGGTGGCAGATAACTGTGAACCAGCTTGTCTCTGATGGTAGGGGCACGCCTGTAGGATATTTTGGGAGATTCAGAAAAGTCAGGGTCACTCCTGAGTATATCCCAGTTAGATTTTATGATGTTGTAAATTTGTTGAACCTGATTAGTACTGATAAACAATTTATTTTTACTATTTCCACTCCGATGAAGACCTGGTGAGGTGGAAAGCGTTCAGCTTAAGCAACATGCCTGAGTGAATAAAGGCTTTTGATGTAATTCCTCTCCTTGCTCTGCCTAAGAGTGCCTGAAGAACGTGCCTTTTCTGTGCTCACTCTCAGTTTAATATTGATAATCTTTAGATAATCTGTCTAAATTGCTGGTTGGTTTCCAACCTGATTGTGTCACTGCGTGTATTTCTTGGCCAGTCAAACTTCAGGCCATTACTCTGGGGAGTATAATATTATAACCCATAGAAATGATGGCCAAAACTATGAAAATTAGACCTAAGTTGCAATAAACCAGTATTATTCTTTAACAATTTGCATTAAGGAGTGTTGGTGGTTGCAACAGTTCTCAGTGAGGTTTGGATTGTCCCAAGTAACAGGGACACTGTTTCAGGAAAGAGATGCTACTGACTTCCACAAACCAAATGCTATTCACCTTCTTTTTTATTTATGTGGCAACCGCAGTTTCAGCAGCAAAACCTCACTAATTAATTTTTGAAATAAGTAAGTAAGTTGGTTGCGCAATGGCCATTTTCATCCAAGTTACTGGACAAGGTATGATAACTATACTATGAAGACATGACAAGTTTTCAGTAATATCCGACTAGAACTGCTTAACAAGAGGACAATACCACATCAGCATACCCTCTGCTTCACAACCATGCCAACACAATTTGAATAATGTATGATTATTTATAATGTATGATTATTATGAATTCAATGTGCAGGTGCACAGATGTAGGCCCTGTGTATTATCTTTATTTGCAGAATCTTGTAACTGACACAATTTGATATTTTAGTACTATTTTTAAGTGCTGCATCCCATGTTGTAGGTATGGGTATACCCAGGTCACGTTCCTTTTGTAATTTAGTTGGAAGTTGCTAAATGTAGTGAAGTTTGATAACCAGGTCTGGTTCACTGTAGTGCATGTTCTTTGAAGTGTTAGTGTTTTAATAGATGTGACTGTGTGTTTCAGGAAGTGTCAGTTCCCAGCAGACTCAGAA
Organism: Macquaria ambigua; assembly: GCA_008360985.2. Lineage (NCBI taxonomy): Eukaryota > Metazoa > Chordata > Actinopteri > Centrarchiformes > Percichthyidae > Macquaria > Macquaria ambigua. Next base: position 15,474 of record VMKM01003466.1, on the reverse strand, counting down.
AACCTACCGCACTCTGCCGTTCAGGACTGTGGAGATCACCAGCACTGACAGCTCCGGCTGTGACGGTGAGACAAACCATCCTTTGTAAATACATATGCAAGTACTGTTTACACATTTGTAGAGATATTTGTACACTCAAACTCTGAGATTGACTCAAAGAGATGTGAATTATTATATATTTTCAATGCAGGAAAAGAGAACCTGGCTCTTCTCCTACGCCGTGTAAAAGACTTGAAGACTAACGTGAGGAAATCGGCACTGCAGGTATCGGGAACTGAGCTTTACTAGACAGCTTCATGTTTCAAATCCAAATAAGAACTGATCCTTCACCAGTATATGTTTCTCACCCTGGCTTTCTGTGCAGTATGCTTGTGGTAAACAAAGAGATGGACAGATGACCTTTAACCTCTGTGCTCTGCCATCCCTGCACAGGCTCTGGTGGGTCTCCTGAAACACGGCGTGATCCCCATGAGCTGGGAGAACCTGGCTACGCTGTCGGAGCGCTGCAGAGACCCGGCTGTGTCTGTGAAGAAGAAGGCCCTGCAGTGTGTGGGAGAGCTGCTCGCTGTGAGTCTCAACCAGCAGCTCTGAGAGACTGCAGTAAAACCTACAGCAGGATATAGAAAACTCTGATATTTCGATAAATCAGTTTATTGACAATACATGTCAGTAACAGTGTGAAATAGAAAGTAAAATTGGAATGTTTTTTCTCCTGCTGCATAAAGCAAACATTTTGCGTGCTGATTACTTGTATAAACAATCAAGTGACCAGAGACAAGAGAGAGAAAAATATGTTGCACATTTTGCAGTACACATTTTAAAAGGTTTTTCTGTTGTTTTCTCTGATCACCAGGTTAAACCAGATTGTAGTGTGGTGCAGAAGGCATGGCTGCAGGGTGTGGTGCCTGCTGTGGTGGACTCTGAGAACTCAGTGCAGGACAAAGCCCTGGAGGCTCTGGACCAGGTGCTGCTCAGCCAGGTCAAACCGTACTCTGCCAGCCACCACCTGGATGCCAGTCAGAGGCTGACCTGGGCCCTGCTTGGCCTGCTCTGTCTCGAGTGCCAGAACCTCAGGTTGGACCAACTACATTCATTCCAGTTTGTGTTTCATACTAAATAAGAACACATCATACAGCAGAAATTGTGTGAAATACTAAAACCTTTAATTTTTGTTATTTCGATTGAAAATAGTAAAGAAAATAATAAAAATAATGAATGCTGAATATTAGCACAACAAATTAGGTGTTAACAGTCACTTCCAAACTATTTTTACTGACCTTCAAACAGCTTTATTGCTTGGAACATGATCACTGCTGTTGCTAATATTGTTTTTTGTCCTGGGTCTCCAGCCGATATTTCAACAGGGCCTTCACCATCTGGTCCAAACAAAACAAATTCACACCGGCGTTCATCACCAACCTGATCTCTCACACTGAGGCAGATCATGCCGCCGGGGCTTGGCTGCTGCTCTCCAAGGTTGTCGCTTCATCCCCCAGACTGCCCTACGGCAAGATCCTGGATGCCTGGGACAGCATGGTCAGGTGAGACAATGTTTATTTACAACATTTGCATTGAGCTTATGTTTTCTTTTCAGCTGAGAATCCAGTTTCACCTAGATGATTTTTTTAAATGTATTTTTGCTCTCAGGTCAAAGGATGTACCTGTGACAACCTGCTGTCACATGCTGTGTGTGATGGGAGACATCGCCGCACATTTGAATGAAGATACCAAGGATAGGATCGTTAGTAAGTGATTGTGATATGAGATGATGGGAAAATTCACAGGAAGAGTCTGGAACTGTCAGAATCAATTCAGATCAATTCAATTCGAAAAGGCTTTATTGGCATGAATGTTTCAAAAACAATATTACCAAAGCATCAAAAAAGAATGTGTCCAAATATTTGGACAGTACACAATAACAGTTATATGAACATTAACACAACATTAAGATATTATTTAATACAGTATATCCTCTGCATGTATTTGTGTGTGTATGTGTCTCCTCCCAGAAGTATTTTTAATTTTGAGAGCTTATTAAGCTCTTTGAAATGTGAGATTACAGAGTTGAAGTAAATGTTCCTTATTTCATGGAATGTTTTACATTGTAGGAGGAAGTGCATCTCTGTCTCAGCCTCACCTGTCCAACACTGACCACAGATTCTGTTTTCTTTTGGTTGCCATGGTTTTTTGTGTCTTCCTCTTTCGATGGCCAGTGTATGACTGTCCCTGAGCCTGTACCTGGTTAGGATCTGTCTCTGCTTTCTATCTCTGACAGTAGAATGATATTCTGCCAATTCATAATCTCTTTTCCAAATAGGTTTCTTCACATTGCATTATCATTTGGTTTCTTCTGATTGGTGTTTGGAAAGCAGTGTTGTTGTGAGACCAGTCAGAGTGTGTCTGAGGGGGGGCAGTTAGTCTCAGCACCAAGTGACATAGGGAACCCTTTTCTGGGCTCAGCTCTTGGGTTTGGAGGGCTTTGGGATGGAGGGTTTCTAGGGGTCTGATTGACTGAAGGTGATTCAAACATGTGAGTGCTTTCTTGAAATGTTAATGTTCAGTGGGTATCTGCCTCATTCTGCTCTACATGCATGTGTTGGTGTTTTTCTGTGTGTGTAAAATGTCTCTGCAGAGTTCTGCATGTAAAGACTTGGATGTTTGTCCCAGCGGGTATAGCTGTGATGACTGATTGGAGCCCATACTTCACTACCACACAGCGCCATGGGCTGGATGACACTATCAAATATTTGAAGCCAGATTTTAATTGGAATTTGGAAATTATCAAATGTTCTCTTAATTGCATTTAGAGCTCTTGGAGCTTTTTCTTTTAGTGCATTTACTGCGTGGGTTCTCTCCGGCTTCCTCCCACAATCCAAAGACATGCAGGTTAGGTTAACTGACAACTCTAAATTGCCCGAAGTGTGAATGGTTGTCTGTCTCTATGTGTCAGCCCTGTGATTGACTGGTGACCTGTTCAGGGTGTACCCCGCCTCTCGCCCAATGTCAGCTGGGATTGGCTTCAGCCCTCCGCGACCCTCTAAGGATAGGCGCTTATAGATAATGGATGGTATTTACTGCCATGTTGAACGTTGAATGTTGACTCTCTGATGCTGTTATGGTTAGACCAAGGTTACCTACCAACTCATTTTATGTTCAATGATATGATTATTTATGGCAAACTGGTACTTGTTCTCCTGACATCTGGGGCATTTTTGAAAAATCACAGACTTTAGTTTTCTTAATATTTACTGCCAGGGCACTATATCCAGCTGTAGGAGACAGTAGAACACACACACACAGTGTGATGTGATCTGTAGAAATGTAATTGGAGAGATGGTTACTGAGTGAATTACTCTGTTCTTACATATGATCCATAACATTACTGTTAACTGGGGATTCATTTCAATATGGCTACTGTACCCCTTCATCCTTCCCTAAACATAAAGCATTCATCAACACACACACACACAAAAACATGCATAGGATATACTGTATATAATGAATATACTGTATATCAATCTTAATCTTGTCTTATTGTTATTGTGTATTTTGATGCTTTCATGCCGATAGCCTTTTTGAATTGAATTGAAAATAGAACAAGGTCATTAGCATAAAATGTCTCTCTCTCTTTGTCTCATGCTGTCAGTCTCTCAGTCTCTGTCTGTCTTTCTCTCGGTCTCTGTCTGTCTCTGAGTGATTGGAGCAGGTGTGGACTGAGAGCATGGTGTGTTGCTGAAGGTTTTGCATTTGTTTTGTTTTTTGTATATTTTTGTTGTGAATGGTTTGTAGAACGTAGTGATTGTTTAGTTTTTGTGGTGGGAAAGGTGTGTGTGTGTGTGTGTAGCAATGGAGTAGAGCAGGCTGAGGAGGATGCACGGGGTTGCATGTGGCCCCGGTTTTCTCCTGCTCAGTGGAGCAGGTCTGGCTTGCAGGTGTGGCACTGCTCGGCCTGAGCTCTGTGAAATCCGTTGCCCAGATGAACAGAGCTGTGGTTATATTTGTGGATGAGATTGCAAAGGCGAATATTTTAGTGGAGCGGGGGATCGTGATGAACAATATGTCACAGCTCGTGACACTGGCAAACAGAGTTATTTTGTCGAACATGCTGCCGTTCATCACAGACAAGTTTTTGGTCAGAGCTTTCCCAACACGGGAAAGTCATAGGCTCCATTAGGAAGGTGAAAGGTGGGTTTAAGGCACCGGAGTTACAGCGCATGGTGTGCCACCGTCGCAACTGTTTCATGATTCTCAATAACGGGGAGGATGATCTTAACATTACCTTTAAAGTAAGAATAGTTGGGTACGACTATCTTCTGTTTGCCACATTTAGGAATTCATAATGTTTTGGATGTGGTAAAGATGGTCACATGATCAGGATGGAGGTGGAGGTGACATGTAGGAGGAGGAGGATGGACAGTGAGCAGAGATGGTGGGAGGAGAAAGTGAATATAATATGGAAGATGATGAGGTGGCACAGTTAAAGAGAAAAACAGAGTGGTGGGAGCTTCCAGGCTAAGAAAGGTGTGGCAAACAACATGAGGAAGACCAGGTCAACACAACAGAGAGCAGAGTCTGACTCCAGGAGGAGGAGTTCATGTTGGTGGGCAGTCAAAAGAAGAGAACTTATAGCAGCGACAAAATTAAGTTGTTTCCACAGAAAATGAAAAATATGAAAGGAGTTAGAGTAGAAGACTTCTTTTCAGATAAGCAATGTTTTTCCAAATCAGCAAGAATCCAGATGGCCAGTAAGGGGAAGGGTGGTTTCACTGAACAGGAGGTTTGTTTTAAACATCATTTTAATATTTTTAAAATGTGTAGAATGATACCTGTTGGTTTTTCCAATCATTCTTTAGTCCTTTGTCCAAATTGCATATTGGCATTTTATTACAGCGATGTGATGACAATTTTAAATAAGTCTTTCATTTTTTGGGGGGGGCAATTTTAAAAATTAAAAAAATGAATTTTGATTCACTAAGGCAGAGGTGGGACAGTACACTTGATATGTTACTAGAGACATGGCAAGATCACTGGACAAATTGACTTAAAGGCCTGCTGGGCACAAAGGCTCAAGGAGCTTTGGTCCGGTCCAGGTACAAGAATGCCAATGAGATGGATGCACCATCCAAGTTTTTTCAACCGGGAAAATAAAAGGACAGAAACGTTTTATTCACATGCTTATTTCAGAAGAATGGAAACAATTGAAGAAATCAAGTGAAAATAGAAAAAGGGCTGTGCGTTTTTATGAAAAAAATATCAAAGTGAATATGAAGACAACCAAAATATGATGGATTATTTTTGTACAGTTGTTAAAGTAGAGGACAACAGAGATGGAAAAGCTGTTGGTGCTGGAGGAGCTGTGGGCAGCACTACAAGGTATGAAGGCACTGACGGCCTACCAGTAGAATTTTATAAAACTTTTTGGAATAGTTTAGGAAAGGGTTTTTTTCGAAATTTTAAATCATCTTGCAGTTTTAACCAGTCAGTTGCAGGAGGGTGGTGATAACCGAGACCAAGAGAAAGCTTTTGACAGGGTTGAGCACCTTTACCTCTGGAACCTTCTAGAGCGTTTTGGCCTCAGCCCTAGTCTCGTAGCGATGATCCAGGTCTTGTATCGGGACATTGAGAGTGTGCTAAACTTTTAAAGCTTAGAGTGTTTTTAAAGCTTGAGTGCGGGACTTTTACATATAAATGAACGTCTGTTACATTCAAGCTGTTGCCAGGCGATAAGCCTATCACTGTCAGGTAAGTCTCTCTGTGTTTCACAGTCTACCAGAGTTTTTAAATCTGTGTCTTTGGTGACATTCCTGCGCTGGTCCACTGGTAGTCATGCTTTTTATGTCAACCAGCCAGATCGTTCTCTCTACATGGCACTGGGTTGCCACAGCCGCGGGGAGCAACCGTAGAGACAGAATAGCTACAGCAACTAGGAGTATGGAGGAAAAACCTAAGAAGCATCCAATAAAGGTTTCAGAATTTCCAGATAAAACAGAACCTCAGCGTTCAGAGGAAGGATTACAGTCAAAAAAAGAATCAAAAAGGATAACCATGGTGTAGCTTTTCCTTGTTGGAGAGGCTGAAAGAAGACAAGGGACTGAGGGCAGACAGGATGTGGTGTTACTGCTCTTGGACAGGTTGGTCTTTATAAAACAGGGTTCGTCATCAACCATGGCCCTATGGCCTGACCAAATACTCCATGTAGGTGGCCCCCTGTGGCCACCAAGTTTTAGCCTTCGCCAAAGCAAGGTTACAGTTCCAAAAACATCCCGATTGCGTCGCACCTTTTAGTTCAACATTCTATCATTCTATCTGCGCGAGGAAGCGAGACTGTGAACTCAGAGACTGTGAGAGAATATATCTACCATATGTTTACAAAGAACTTGAGTTTTCAATTTAAATGAAATATTATTATAAAAATATTTTTTCATTCTGTTACTGCCTTTCCATTTATTGAAGTCACAGTTGTGGAAGGCTGTGTTAAGTTGTGTTAAATTGCCTTTTCTGGATTGTTTTTACATAATTTTACATTTTGGCCACCAAATTTAGGGGCTTGGTGGCCTGTGGGGCCAGTGATTAAAAATATTAGCGTCTATCCCTGTAAAATAGTTGGAGGTAGCAGGTACCGACCTACAGGGCAATTAGGCCATGGCGGGGCGGCTGGGGGTGAGGTCCAACAAGTTCACACAGACTGTTTTAACAAGATGGAGGAAAGGTATAACAGAAGAAGAATGGTAGAGAAACCAGACCCGGAAGATCCCTTCTCAGAAATTATCCTGAATCTGGAGGGGTCCTCTGGGACCCTGCTGCAAAAAACAACAAAGACAGAACTGGACTTACACATAGCAAATGGGAAAGTTGTGGGAAAATGGGAAATGTGTCAAGGTTTTTAACAGGAAGGAGATAGAAGGGGGGGAAGACACAGTCTGGAGGAGACTTCTGAAGACAACAGGAGACGATTGGGCCATGTTGGCAGAGTTTTTATAAAGCACCCTCTTGAAAACGCACAGGAGACTTAGACTGGAGGTTTTTACATGGAGCCATTGCTGTTAATAGTTTTATCTCTATTATAAATCCTACACTTCTTAATGAATGTCCGTTTTGTAAATTAGAATATTCGAGTTTTTTAAAATGTGGTAGACTGGGGGAGCTTTGTAATATTTTGAAAGTGTTTTATGTATTTTTAAGAAGAAAGATCTAGGAATGTTTTTATTTTTGGTGTAAGATATCAAAGAATCAATGCAGAAAAGTGGCAACTGTTAACATTTTATTATAGTAGCCAAAATGGCAATTTATATTTCAAGAAAAAATAAAAGGAAAAACTGCGGAAGCAGAAACTGTGTTTGTCGCTTAAGTAAGAGCCAGAGTATGGATTGATTTTAAATTCCATAAGATGATGAAGAGTTTGAATGTTTTTACTAAACGATGGTGTTTTAATGATGCAGTCTGCTTGGTGGTGGATGAAGAACTGCTGTTTCAGTGTTGCTTTTAGGAGGAAAAAGAATAGATGGTTGGAAATACTGAGAAAATAGTTCATAGATGGTAGAAAAAGAATAAATAAATTAAGGTGTTTTGATGATGTAAAATTGTGGTATTGTTTTTAATAAAAGTTGTTTTAAAAATCTAAATCTCTCTCTCCGTCTCTTTCTGTGTCTCTCTCCAGATGATCTGATGTCTTGGTTGAAGACTTTTACTTTGTCTCTGGAGGTGATCTGTGCTGCTGTGGAGACTCTCTATCAACTCGGTCGCAGTGAAGACGTCAAACAGACTCAGGTTGGAGATCTTGTCCTGCAATTCTTTTCTGCATAGTTTTATAATTAGAAATGTTACGGTGCAAAATGTAAACCAAAGGTAACCCCCCGCCACAGCTCTGTTAGTAAAGGTCTAACACTAGACAAAAACTAAATGAACGTTTTCATGTTTACTGATGCTGTGTACATCAGTGCATAGGAGTGTGAGGCCTAAATGTTCATTTATAAGCAAATGAGAAATACAAAATCAGGGTTGCCACACAATCTAGAAAACCCTGTAGAGTCTCAACTTATCAAGAATAGATACAAAAGAAAATAGTCCTGCATAAGACAGTCAAGAGCTGGACAGCCTTGTATAAATGATAAAGTTAGATGTGTATGTTTAAAATGACTGTTTGGGCCTTAATAAAAACAAACATCAAACAGTCATGGTCTCAGCCTTGACCAGTGTCAATCTGATATTGATGATTCATTTTTTTTTAAATGATGGCTCAGTGGTTGTGTGGTTTAAACTTTAGCTGTTTTCATGCTCCCCAAAAATGTTTTTGGTGGCTTTATCGTTCTATAATTATTTTTTCTATAGAATGTAAACTTGTAAAATTCCAGCAGGGGGGACAGTCACATCTCATCAGCCTGTCCTACATCATGATTTAGTCAAAACATGAAGCATCCTCAATTCCCAGTTTCTGTTATGTTATATGGGATTTTTTGTTTTGTTTTGTTCAGGCTTTTCTGAACCAGCACTGCGGTGAGTTGGTGTCTGTCTGCGAGGCGTATTTAGCCAGCATCATCCTGAGTGAAAATGGAGCCCAGAACCTCAATGAGGAGCTGATGGTGAGAACTAACCCTTTGCTGGCTTTCCCTTCTTACCCCAACACCTTCTTTACCATGCAGGTTAAAAGTCAGCCTTCAGTCCTAACCTGTTGCTGTTGTTGGATAAAGATCGGCCTGAAAGATGTCTGCTTTTTAGCAAGTCTGTTTTATTTTATTTGACATCAACACATACTGTGTACAGCAGTTGTGACGCATAATTCTCACAGCTCACCCTGGCACTCTGACATAGGAGCAAGGAACAGACAGACAGTTGGGTGATGAAATCATTATTTATGGTTGCGACGTCGTCTGACAGAATAAAAAAATCCGACATAAATCCAGGTTAATGGCAACAGCTGTGCTGTGTGATCGGATATATCGACGTTTAAAATGTGTGATCACAGAGAAAGTTGTCTTGTTAACTTCACTGAAACGCAGCCCCGTCTGTGACTAAGCTTCAGACACAGTCAGTTACTCTGCCGAGTGTCAGCCTGACACCCCTCCGTTCAGTCTCCTCCAGCTCTCTGTGGTTACCTAAGTTGTGTTTTAATGCAGCAGAGTTCACCATATAGTTGTTCTCATTTACATATTTTTCTGTTTCTGTTGTCAGACAACTGAATGAATATAAAATAATAATTTAATCGCGGCCCATACACACTACATGTTAACCAGCAGCAGTGTTAATTCCATCAACAAAAACTATGGCGAAAAATGTTCATTGACAACCTATTTTTCACGACGAAAACGAACCTTTGAAAACGAGAACTATAACGAAATGTATTATATTTTTCGTCAACAAATAAAAACTAAGCGATAATGTGAAGGACGGACGGATAAATGAACTAAATAGGGTAACCCTTTAATGCAAAGTCTTATTCAACGGCTTGCATGCATCTGCGGAATCGCACACTGTAAGTTAGCTTTTTTGCTCTGACAGAAACGCTTGCAGGGTAGGACCTTGCCTTTGCTCAGCCATCTGACATTGTTGTGCAGGAGCAAATCATCAAAAGTTGCATTGACCTCTGTCAGGAATGTGCGCAGCAAGCGATGCTGTAGTGAAGATGATGCTCTCAATATGTTTATGAGTCTCATCACTGTTGCCATGATTTCACAGTACACTTCTCCAAGACTTGCACAAAGGACAGACTGGTGGATTATGCAGTGGTAAGATATCAGGTCTGGGTGGTGATCTTTCAGGCACTGAACCAGTCCTCTCTCTCTCCCCATCATGGCTGGAGCCCCATCAGTAGAAATTGACACCACTTTCTTCATATCTATCCCTATTTCATTCCCATTATTGCTTCATAAATGTCTTCCCCCCTTGTGTGTCCACTGAGGTTTGTCAGGCCCAACACATCTTCAACAAACTCCCCCTTTGCCTCATCATAAAACCTCACAAACACCAGTAACTGAGCATTGTCGTGTCAGTGGACTCATCCACAGACAAGAAAATGCACTGTGCATTTTGTATTCTATCAAAGTTGTTTCGTATTAAATCGCCAGCCAGTATTTCAGTTCTTCTGGTTGCTGTGGAATCTGAGAGGGAGATTTGCTTGATTTTACCTCTCATTTCCTCTTTTTGTTTGCCTTCAAACATGGTCTCCATCATTTCAGTCATACATTCTTTTATTATTTCTGCATCAGAGAATGGCTTCTTGTGTTTACCCAACACCGGACTCTGTTGCTTTTTCCCGTTGTGACATAGATGTAACAAGAATTCTGATTGCGGCTACTGTTTCTTGGCCTATTAAGACACATCGGTTTGGTGCTTGTTGGAGGGAGGATGAACGCATATTTTTCAATTTATTCCTCTTTGAATTGCCGATTGTCACTGTCAACTTTTTTTTTTTTACTGGCTACCTTTGAACATGCCATTTTAGATTGATTCACGTTCGAAATCTAGGCTACTCTCAATTTGCGCTGTCAGCTGTAATTTCCATTTTGTAAGTAAAAAAAACAAAAACAAACTTGTCATGGAGATGATGGGACGCTGAACGTGACCAAAGCAGAGTAGACGTTGCACGGACAGTGGAGCAGTCGGACAGTCGGAGTGCTGCTTGCTGTGGACTCGTTGCGTCGCTTCGATGTGTCGCAGAATCTGAGTATAATTTGCTCAGAATCTGGAGACGGTTATGGTTCGGTCCGGAGCTGGACCAGAGTCCGGACTTTGAGGATGACCGGACTATGGTAACTGTACCACAATAAAGATGGCGACAGCTGTAACCTCAAAATGCTTAGAAGATATAAGATATAAATAAAAGTTAAATGCATGACAAAAATGAGACCAAAATTTCAGTGACGAAAACTAGACTAAAATCTCTTTAGTTTTTATTGACTAAAATGTGACTAAATCTAATATACATTTTGGTCAAATGACTATGACAACATGATAACACTAACACTGCCAAAATTAACACTGACCAGCAGTCACTGCAGTGCAGTAATAAAATCATTATTTTATAATCGTGATGTCGTCATGACAAAATCACCATGAATCCAGGTTAATGACAGCAGCTCCACTGTATATTCAGCTGTATCGACATTTAAAATGAACAATCACAGAGAAAGTTAGAGGTGACTAAATGCTGTCTTGTTAACTTTACTGCCACACAGACCCGACCCTCACTGAACAGCTTACGCCATCATTTAGTAAAAGCTCTGTTCACCTTGTACTCACTGAAACACCAAGCTGGTGTTTTAAGATTTACACTCTCTGCAAGTTGTTTTGGAAAATGTACATTTTTGGGCGAGGAAAATGCCATTTTAGTCTGGATGAAGGGCTGAAACTGAAGGGAAAAGATGCACTTACAAATTTAACTGGCTTAGTGTGGACGCACTCAAAGCGTCACGTTACTCTTTTATTTGTCAAAATCACAGACCCAGGGTGCTTCAAGAGCCCAGGGAGGTACTTGTATTGTCTTTCTGATATAACTGAAAATGTTTTCTCTTTCAGGTAAAACACCTGCACACTCTGGGTGTAGCATCACTCCACTGTCCTACCAAGGTTGGCAAAAGGACAGTGCTGCTTGTGGAATCTGTCCTCACAACACACTCTGACAAACTGGCAGGTAGGGAGGATGGACATCTAAGAAACGGAGATACTGTGTTCTAGGATCTGAAATAACTATTCCCTGTGTGTTATGATTAAACAGCTAGAAAACTTTGGAATATTCTATCATTCAAAAAGGTGTACTTGAAAACAGGGTTTTGTATCTGTAAGCTTAGTTTGCAGGCTTGTACATTTTGTTTTCTGCCTGCACACTCCGTTTTGCAAGCCTTTGCATTCAGACAAACTCACTTTACAATCTGTGTGGCAGAAATACTTAGTCGCGTGTGCACGCGCACGCTTACGGACTTCTGACAGGTTTACTGCGTGGTAATAGAAACAGGCTATCCACAAGGGAGGGAGGGAGGGCGGAATCTGCAGCTTCTGACCAATCAGTGTCTTTGGAATCACTACGCACAACACAGTTGGCTAGTAAACACTGCCAGTCAACCCTGATCTCTCAGTCAACTCAGAGCCATGTAAAGAGATTTAACCCTGAAAGATGGACTCCGCCACGCCTCCACGACTGCCAGTAACAAAACACATAAACTTGTGTCCGATGTAATATGAACTGTTTTGAAAAGGTAAAAAAAACGAAATGTTTAGAAATATTTTTTAATAATGGGCCGTCCTAGTCAGGTAGCTACCGTTAGCCAGCCAGCAAACTAGCATTAGCATACTGTAAACTTTAACCATTCTGTTTGTAGCATCCTTGGATGGGATGGGGGTAACGCTAGTGTTTCGCTAGTGTTTCTACTCACTATATATATATATTTCCTTACTGTTGTGTTGAAATAGAAATGTTACTGTTACGCAGTAAACCTGTCAAAAGTCTGAGCATGTAGCATCAGTATTTTTGCCGCCCAGATTGTGAAAGTGAGTTTGCAACCCTGTGTTTGAATAATAATAATAATAATCTTTATTTATAGAGCACTTTTCTAAAACCACGTTACAAAGTGCTTCACAGAAGGCAACAACTTCACAACTAGCAGATCTTAAACATTTTCTGATAGGTTAATAACAAATAAAACAAATGAAACAAGAAAACAAATAAAACCAGCAGAAGGGCAGTCAGTAAAAATCAAGAATAATAATAAGTATGTTTTAAGAAAAGATTTAAAAAAGGTCACTGATTCTGCTGACCTAATGTCCTCAGGCAGAGCTTTGGGGCTGTTTTTTGGTTTAGGTACCTTTTTTAAAAGTGCTTGAATTTTACTCTTAAAAACAGTACGAACCCTGTATTTTGATCTTTAACGTCAGATCTTTAGATCTTCCCCTTACTTTGAACAAAACAAATGTTTAGAAGGTTGGTCACCTTCATCAGACAAAGTTTACAGATTGCCTCGTTAATGTTATCAGGTTCCCTGTTAGCACTGGGTTTAAATCCAAAATATTGCCAAATAGGCGCTTTTGCTTTTTTCGCTTTTACACCAAATCCTCCGCCATTGTCTTCTAATGAGTGAAATCTTACTCCTGCTACTCTGTGCTGCGACTCTGCTGCTGCATGGAGCAGCAGACACTTTCAGTTAACAATTGTAAAGTCCGGCGTCTGACTAAGTATTGATACCACGCTTAGTATTTTACAATTTGGAGTTTTTTTATTTGATCAACGTGGGCGCTGATACGCGAAAATTAACTAAATGGGTTTTGTTTCTATTTTTTTTAAAGCAAAACGACGGTGGGGGGGGTGGGCAAGTGATGTAATCGGTGTATGCCCGAACACCGTGTAACACTGTACCAGGCACCCCTTCCTGCCTATTTTCTAGTTCTCTCTGCTCTAGCACACCTGAACCAGCTGATGCTCAAGCCCTGATCCAACAGTAAGGGTTGGTGAGTTGCATCATGACTCGTGATGCATGCATCTGCCTGGGATAATATGTAAAATGGAGGAGAAGGGTCCACACAGGGTCCATCACACTGTAGTTTACTACTGTGGTCGTGTAGCAATAGAGTGCTGCAGGAATTTGCACTTCTGGTTCCTTCACCTCGAAGTCAATGTGTTTCTGAATGGGATTTTGGTTAGATGCCTGAAATAAGGTCTGTGGTTAACACAAGCTTAAGAGATTTTCACGTTTTGTTCTACAACATAAAATATGTCAGTAAATACCCCACTTGATAGCTAACCGTAACAATCTTGATGATGATAGATAAATATGCCCTTTGTTTTCTTAGACGCCATACATTGTCTGGGGAAAGGTGAGAGGGAGGAAGATAGCGTAGATGACAATGTTTGTTACCAAAATTTATCTTCAATGATTCCAGCCCACTGTGACAGAGAGCTTCTGTGGACCCTCGTTAAAGATATACCAACCACCCCGTGCAGTGGACGCTGGGAACCCCCAAATAGAATGTAAAATGTTTTGTTTTCCCGCCAAACGTTTCTTTGCTGCGGTGTACAGGCAGAACGTGAACATTGTATCGATAAATTACAGCACCCTACACAGGAGTTTTGAAATGTAACAGAGGAAAACATTAAATGTATTGTGTGGTAACATGGTTGACATGGCTGACTTGTTCTTTATGTTGGTCATTGACAGAGTGCCAGGAGGAGCTGCCAGCCTCGCTGCCTCTATCCCAGTTCAAAGCAAACTCTCTCCCTACCAGAGTCAGAGCGCACGGAGTCATCACTTTAGGTAAACTATCCTTCTCTCAGTTTATGTCTGCCTCCTCTGTGTCTCTTTCAGTAATGTCCGAGAAACATTGTTTGTAATGGGACACAAATTGATAGCCTTATGCTTCATGCCTTTTTTTGCCATCTCATCATACATTTAACGTTTCGTTTGTCTGGTTAAGGTAAACTGTGTCTGCAGCATGAGGAACTAGTCCAGAAGTACCTGCCAGTGTTTGCCAGGGAGCTGGAGGTTGGCATGGAGGTTGCTGTACGCAACAATGTGGTGGTAATTATGTGTGATCTGTGTGTTCAATACACCAACATCGTGGATCATTACATCCCCAACATCTCCGCCTGTCTGCGAGACAACGAGGCTGTCATCAGGGAGCAGACTCTCATCATGCTGACGAACTTGCTCCAGGTGAGAACTGTTCTACACATTCTACACTAGAAGCAGTCCCACTAAAAGTGGGATTGTTTTGTCAGTGGACTGTGCACGCAGGAGGCTGTAGCTACAGTATCTAGGAAGCTCATTGTCTGATAATGGCCAAGTGTCAATTTTAGCAAAAATTTCAGTTATTAATTGATTTTTCATTGGTTAATCCATCCATAATAATAATAAATAATTCTAGGCCAAATTGTCATCATGTCTTCATAGTTAGCGGATACCCTGGACAAATATTTGAATTATCAGCACTAGACTATGATTGATATGATATTTTCTTTTAGTTTAACCAAGACTGTAAATAATGGCTTAAGAAACATCTGATTGCTGATTAAACACAATCCGGAATCAGCTTTTAGTCGACTAAGTTGACAGATTGGACAGCAAAAAAGTCGCTACATTTTAATCTCTTAATCTTGTTCGACTTGGTGGAAGATTCTGCAGCGATCGACCCTGCATTCCTCCTTCATGAATGGAATCTTTTAGCAGGGTGTCTTTTCAGTTTCTATCTCTAAAGGCCTTTGTTCTTTTTTTTATAGGAGGAATTTGTGAAATGGAAGGGCTCCCTCTTCTTTCGCTTCATGGTGGCGCTCGTCGACCCAGTCCCTGCCATTGGCAGGTAAATCCCACTGTGCATAGATAGAAAGATGATGACTCCGTAATAATTTTAGAATCTAATAAACATCTGATTTTAAAACTAGTGTAGGCATCAAAGTGCAGGCAGTGTTGGAAAGTCAGCAGAAATATCCTATTCTGTGAATCTTTAGTATCCAGTTCTACCAGGGCTGCACAATGTATTGTATGATTTTAAAAA